>JAEMWC010000167.1:155000-200000 GCA_016490735.1 Pachyseris speciosa | reverse complement strand
TGCACTGCGTACATCACAAAATTACTGGTCACAAATCTAGATATAAATGCTGTAAATGGAAATGTGTGCTCGTTCGACTGCAACTGGCCACTGGTGCAGAGAAGATAAAACAGGAAATAACGGTGCGTTTCTTTTTTGGGAGAAAGTCCAAATCCGTATTTGCAAACGTAAATCAAATAAAGTGGATTCTCGATCAGACAATTCTGAGCGTTTTAAAAAAAAGTATTTGAAACAACCGGTTTTCCGTGCCAAAATGGTACAACACAATTACCGTACCTGACATTATAACCGACAAGCAACGCCATTTTTCCTATCATGAAGAGCTCGAGGTCAAAATAGGTAGGTTTTCTGTGTACTCTGGTCATATTTACAGCAAATGTAAGCACCTTTCCTACAGTTCAAGAATTTGAGTGCAGTAATACATTTCGTCGCTCCGTGCTTTTTGTACAATGTTTTGTACTCAGTCCGCGATTTGTACCCAGTCCGCAGCCTTCAGTCCATATTTTATACTCAGTCCTCGTTTTATACCCAGTCCGCAGTCCGGGTCCGTAGTCCTGGTCTGCAGTCCGCAGTCGATATCTTACACTGACCGCCTTGGATGGCTTCCAAAATGGCGGTCTTTAAACGAGCGTCCGTACACCAAACAGTCTGCTATGCAGGCTAATGTTTAACGGAAAAGGGTTAATGAAAACGCACCATGCAGTCTGGCTAATGCAGTTCACACTGCTGGCTGGGAGAAAAAGAGATCCTCGAATGTTAGAGTAAGATATACTCGTAAGAGCCAAACTTTGAAGGTCAACGAGAACACCAAAGGACCAATGGGAGTCATGTTTGGCCTGTCTATTTTATTCACCATCAAAGTGGTAAAAAAATAGCTGTTTCGGTGTTTGAGAAAAAAGTAGGAAAAAATAGTTGTTTCGGTGTTTCGTTTCGCTGTTTCGGTGTTTCGGTGTTTCGTTTCGCTGTTTCGTGGTTTAGTAATGCCCCGGACGAACCCTTCAGTTAAGCTGATTCGGACTCAAACAACCGCGCTTTAATGCACATGTCATCGGCTTCCCCGTGGGGTCGATCCCCGGGCCTACCAGGGAGGTATGTGGGGGAATACAAGTAGATGGATGGGATTCTTTCCCCGAGGGTAGGGGAAAATCTTGACATTGTTTTACGATCAAAGATTAGGAGGTGGGGGAATTCACAAGTTTGAAAAGTAAGTCACTGGGATTTTCAGATGAGAGACACCTCACCCAGGGGACTTTGTCTTGAGAGATTCCCCGACCCCCCGGGGAAATTTCTCAAGTTTGCTTGACTAATTGTACAATTCCCCTGGTTGGCCCGGGGGTCGACCCCACGGGGAAGCCGATGACATGTGCATAACGCTAGCGTTGACATTAACACTAACACTAACCCTAACCATGTCCCTAACCTTATCCCTAGCCCGAGCCGACGCTCTAACCCTAATGTTAAGTCCAACCTAAACCCAACAATAACCCTGAATCTCTTCGGAGTGAGTGCTGTTTTCAGGTCGGACAAAATCTTTGCGCGCTGACCTGAGGTTAACCAAGGCTACTGTGTGCTGTTTTTTTTTTTAAGTCAACCACGAATATTGTGCACTGTTTTCGTGCCAAGCGAGCTTGTCGAGTGTTATGATTAAGCAAAAACGACACATTGCGCATTACGTCTAACTGAACAGAAACGTTCTGTGTTCTCTTAAATCGGTTACGAGCATTTGGCGCTTAGTCTTTCACTCAAAGAATACCCTTGGGCATTGTTAATTAGCATACTCCACCATATGAAGGGCTGGGGGCATAAACTGCCTATGTGTAGTTTTAGGTGTTTTTTTGCATACGTTATTTCTCGAAAACGAAAAAGAAATCGGTGAAAAAAAATACGGGACAATGTTTTTGAATCAAAATGCAGTTCACGTGCAAAAATTTTGACAAATCCAAGCGAACTAAAAAAACGGCCGAAAATTCCACATAGGCAGTTTATGCCCCCAGCCCTTCAATTTATACAGCTGGTTCATCATTCCAGGTTAGGATTGCCACTCACTGGGATTAGAAAAATTCCCTCCAACAATTACCTGACTTTCATTGACCACAAATCAATTTCACTGACCATCTCAGGGTTCCAGATAAGATTTTAAGGCAGGGTGTCAACAAGGAATTCCTTTGGGTCAAATTTCCAGTCCTCCCACCAAACCATGATAAATTTTCTATTAATTTGTTGGGTCATGTAGCTGACCTTGTAGGGTTATTGACCCGAGATCCCCCTCTTATCTGGAACACTGCATCTAAGAGAAATCCTTTGGCAATTAAGCCAGCACAAAAAATAATATCCTTATTATTTTTTAAATGACTACACCTCTATCAACAAGACAGGAAACTCTTTCATGAAAAAAAAACACATCTGTTTTTCTCTGACTTTTCTCTTACCATGGGAACCCCACAGGTGCTAGATTTTGCCAGTGTCAATGGCCAATAAATATTTATTTAATAGTAATTCTGTGATACCTGCAGTGCAAATTTGCTGGCAGAATAGGTAGCTTCATAAGGGAGCCCTGTTAAGAAAAGTAAAGTTATCATAATACTATTATTAACATTAAGGATGGGAAGGTGGATAGTGGTGGCAGATACCTACAACTTCATGTCAACACTGAGGTGAATAAAAAAATAAATAGCCAGTCCAGGTAAATAATTTTTTCTTTAAATAAACAAAAAAGTAATAGGCAAGCTCTAGAATATCTTTTCCTTGAGGTGACATGCAAATATTAATTATTCAGAGTACACCTAAATAACTTACAGATACATAGGGGAGTACCCTCTCTCTGCCCTCTGAGGGAATACCTGTACATCTACACGGTTTTTGTTGTGTGTGGACTTACCAAACTTTCCCAGAGCACTGCTTACTACAACAATCCGTCCCTCATTACGTTCTGTCATGTGTGGGAGAATTGCTTTGGTCAAGGAAATGGTTCCAACAGTGTTTAGGTTTAAGAGGGATCTGTCAACTTCCAAAGATGTCTTTTTCACCAAAGCCCTTTGTGATCGAGCAGCATTGTTGATCAAAATATCAACCTAAAGGAAGAGAATGTAGAAATTATACCAGTTATTATCAATGCTCAAACAAAATGTTTAAAATACCCTTAACTTAACAAGTAATTACCGTTATTTAACATTGGCAGTATTTATTGCACACAAAGGCTCTAAGTGGGGCCGAGCAAATACATGAAACAAATAATTCAATTAAAACATAACAGGTTAAGAATCCCAACTGGCAGGAGGCAGACCAGTTGGCTATTTACAGGCATGGCTGATCTAGAGCGGGACTTGAACCCGGCACCTCTGCATTGCAAAGTCCAGCACTCCAACCGTTCGGCCACCCTTGTAAGTAGAGTGAACATATACCTGAGTAATGTCATTATCTTTGTAATATTCCAGGTCATTTCCATGGTAATATCTGCATGCATGGTCATATACAAGCCAATCCCACTGGTATAAATAGCATATTTTGAGCTCAATTGGTGACAGAACACTGTGACAACAGTTCACATAGCTTCACTCATCCCTTCCCTACTATACAATCAGTGTAAGGTGTATGACCAACTGAAAAGGCAGTGATTTTTTTTACAAGCTTTTAAATTTGTTTTGGATAATTACTCCATATTATTTTGTCTTTGTGTCAAACTTACAGAAAATGTTGTCTGGGCAATTTTCAAAGGTGTCTGGAAGAAAAAAATCATTTCCACTACCAGTGACACACAATTTTGTTCATGATTTTCATGGGAGTGCCCCCCTTCCCCCCAACCCCTTGTATTCTCCAAAAAAAGAAAAGAAAGAAAAAAACTGTGTTTTATTGGTCACCCGTCAGTTATGTCATTCCTTAGTGGTTCCCCCCCCCCCCCCATAAGAAAAATCCTGGATCCACCCTGATTATTTTGCAACATCATGCTACTCTCACATTATACACTAACGATAGATATTTCTACTGTTTTACCTTTCCAAAATGCTTGATGACATCTTGGGCCAGCTGTTTGTGTGTGTTAAACTTTTGCAAGTCCAGGGAAAGGACAAGAATATCTTGATCTTTTTTGAATGATGAATCAAGAGCACTGGAAATAGCTGAAAAAAAATCAAACCTTGCCTAGTAAGGTGCTAATTTTCCAGACAAATTACCAAGAACAACCATTCACAATTTTGTTGAAAATTTGAAACCACAGACCTTCCAAATCACATACTTAGGTAAAATAAGAAGCATTAATTTTCATTTATTTTCCCAACATGTCCCAGGTTTCTACAACAGTCAGTGTTCATTCCCAACATATGGAAAAAGAAAATTAATGTTGACTGTTGTGGAGAGACAGTGATATCTTTAGCTCAGTACCATACCTTTAGCATAGTACTAAGTTACTGGTAAGTTCCTTGTAAGGTCACTTTCTACATTTTCAATTGAAGGGCTGGGGGCATAAACTGCCTATGTGTAATTTTCGGCCATTTTTTTAGCTCGCTTGGATTTGTCCAAATTTTTGCATGTGAACTGCATTTTGATTCAAAAACATTGTCCCAGATTTCTTTTTCGTTTTCGAGAAATAACGTATACAAAAAAAAAAACACCTAAAACTACACATAGGCAGTTTATGCCCCCAGCCCTTCAATTTATTATTATTATTATTAGTAATAGTAGTATTATCATTATTATTATTAAATTGTAAATAGCTTAAAACAAACAAACAAACAAACAAAATAAAGAAAACCTTAAATTCCCTATGGCTTTGTTGCTGGAGTTACTATGCAATTACTTTTATTGAGAAAAGTAGGTTTGCATACTACTACTACTTCATTGTCACCATGCTGGTGGAAGTAAACAATAGATCTCTCATTAATCCCTTTTGTTTGTCCACCATTATTTTTTCGTTTCACCATTGTCATCGGTGGGCCCGTTTATATGGTCTCATTTATATGGTCTTGGGTCGCTCCTTGGTTGAATATCGTCAATATTGATTGACAATTTAATTCCTAGGTTCATTTTTGCTTTGATACCTCTTTTTATAACAACAAATTCAAAGCCAGGACCCAGGTGCCATCAGCCAATTCGAAGTTTATAACATGTCATGCAACCTTCGTGCATAGCTCCATTTCAGTTGCTTCCTGCTGAATCTGATCACTGTGAGTAATGCTGGCTTTTAAAATTTAATTCCTTGAAATAAATTTGTGTTTTCAAAGCAAAAATTGGACCAAAATGTATTTTTTTTGCATACATGCATATTTAATTTTGAGCTGTCTCATCCCAGGTAGGTGAGACAAAGTGTTGACATGAGAAAAAGTTGTTCCGCTTGCCAGGGTTACCCTACCTGCCGAGGCGAGATAACTTACCTCCCTGAGTTGCCTCACCCACCTCATGTAAACCGTTGGTAGAACCTTTCAACGAAATAAGTGGAAAAATAGCTTGCTCAGGGTAGCTCGGGAGAGGGTTGTCTTGGGTACCCGACTCCATATAAACAGGTTCTGTGTCTCCAGAGATTCAGTGGAGATTGGCTGCAACTCACCTATTGGAAGCATTTGAGGCATTGTGTTCCATAGGTAACTACACCTTTTTTCTTATAATTTGTTTAACACAATTTTTCTACCTTTTGTTTTTCTGGGGAGGGAGTTTAATTAGAAGTTGTTTAGTGGACAAAAAAATGATGAGAATGAAATGATTATATTTAAGCCCGAGTTTATGCTTCCGTCAGCATATTAAGCTTATGGTTCCTTCAGCATGGTTCGTATACTGATCAAGGGTTTGTATGAAATCTTAAAAATTCGTTAACGGCTGTTGTAGCCTGAATCCGTTCCTTATACTTCATGAAAATAATCGCAGTACAAAAGTCTTTAAAAGACATTTTCACTGTGTAAATCCGCCTCTTTGTAAAGTCGACCAAAATCCCATACATTTACTGTAATTTTAGCCGTGTTTACCTCCCAGTCAAAATATTTGCATATACAAGTTACCACATCGACCTCACCAGCACAATTTTTCTTTACTCTCTCCAATTCTTCTTTCCTCCTTGCTGAAAGCACCAATTTGCAGCCACATTTCGCCAGTTCATAGGCCAAATATTCGCCGATCCCGCTTGAAGCGCCCGTGATCCAAACCACTTTCCCACGCAATGCAACAGCGGGATTTTCACCCAACACCTCGTAAATCATCAGAATAAAATCACCATCCTGGAATTTCACCAGCAGGAAACACACAAGAGGGAATAATACAGCGAGAAACAAGAGTGTTCGACCCATCTTAATTAATGAACAGTGGGCAGGTATGGCGGAAAAAAATCGTGACCATCCCCGGGAAACAGACCTTGACGAGGCATGGCGTTACGCGTGACGATGATTTGTTTTGAGAAGGTGCCAAAGTACAACCTCGTTCCCAGGGTCTACATTATTTAAGTCTATCAAAGGGAAGGCCCATCACCAATAGACTATAACAAAATAACAGTAATAATAAAATAGATAATAAAATTAAAAAAGATTTGTCTATGTACCATATTGGTAAAAAGATTAATCATTAATAAAAATATATAAATAAATAAATAAATAAATATATAAATAAATTATAAATAAATAAAATGTTCCCTTTAAATATTTCTATTAATTGCTGCTTTAAAATTCTTTGAGATTTTTACGTCAAGAAAATGATTTGGTAATGCGTTCCAGTCTCTAATTGTTCTACAGTAAAAGGCATGTTTTGGGTTGAAGTTCAATAAACTTGTCTGGATGATTGTGTCGTAAATTCCTTTTCTTCCTCTCCACATAGGGTGGGACCTCCATGTCACCTTCCCTGTGGATGATCTTATGCAATAGCGTGAGGCGCGCTTCTTTTTTTCTATCCTGGAGAGTAGGCCATTTAAGTTCACTCAGTAAGCTTGTAACAGTTCCAGGTTCACGTTCCCAGCAATTCTTCACGAAACGTGCGGAACGCCGTTGAACAGCCTCAATTTGTATGATGTGTTTCCCTTTCCAGGGGTCCCAAATTGTGCTGGCATATTCCAGATGGTGTCTGACTTGTGCCTTGTATGAAAGCTCTTTCGACTCAGGGCATTTTCCTAGATTCCGCCTTAGGAAACCTAAGGTCTGATTTGCTTTGTTCACTTTGATATCTATATGGTGGCCCATTAACTTGTAATCATAGATAATTGGATCGGTTTTCCTGGTTATTCTCATAACAGAGCATTTTTCAGGGTTAAATTTCATTTGCCATGTGGTTGCCCATTCCTCAACAGCATGCAAGTCAGACTGGCGTTGCTCAGCTGATGTAATATTTTCTATGACACTATAAAGGATGGTGTCATCAGCAAAAAGATGGATTGAGGATGTACAATTATCACCAATATCATTAATATATAAAAGGAACATCAGTGGCCGCAACACAGTTCCTTGAGGCACACCAGACGATACGTCTGACAGGGTTCGATGAGGTGCCATCGACTACCACAGTTTGTTCCCTGCATGTTAACCAGGTTGTAAGCCAGTTCTTGAGGTCTCCGCGAATTCCATAATAATCAAGTTTGCAAAGTAACCCCTGGTGGGGGACCACATCAAAAGCTTTAGAGAAGTCCATGATGATGAGATCAGATTGTTGTCCACTGTCAAGAGATCTGGATCATAGCAATAAGTTGCGTTTCACACGATAATTCTTTCTAAACCCATGTTGATTTTTAACCAAAATGTTTTCTGACTTCAAATGGGCCATTATATCATGGAAAATTATGTGCTCAAGGATTTTGCAGGGCACAGCTGTTGATGAGATGGGACGATAATTAGCAGGGAGATGTTTACTGCCTTTTTTAAAAATTGGAGTAATGTTTGCTTTCAACCAGTCTGAAGGAAGCTTGCCAGTTTACAGTGATTGCGTAAAAAGTAATTGGAGAAAAGGAGCAATTACATCTGCTGTTTCCTTAAGGACCCGACATGGAATGAGGTCAGGTCCATTAGCTTTCTTTGGGTCAATACAGGTTAGCAATTTAGTTATACCTGGTATAGAGAAGATTGTAGGTGTTATGTCAGGATAATTGCTAGGTCCAATAGGTGGTATGTTCTCAGCACTTTCATGGGTAAATAAAGATTTAAATTGGTTGCTTAATAGATAAGCTTTGCCAATGCTGTCAGTTATTTCAACTCCATTGTCTTTAAGAGGGGCAATACCAATATCATTGGATTTCTTAGATTTAATACAGGACCAGAAGCGTTTGGTTGGAACTGGTCCTCCCTCGAAAGTTTGAGGCCGGTCATGTGTCCATGTGCACAAATCAAATTCGCATAGAGGTTGGGTCCTTGACTTAGTGGAGACAAACTTTAACTTTCCTGCCCCTCCCTTCAATCATTTTTCTGGAATCTGCACAAAACTCCAGCAGACACGTGACCAGCCGCAACCAGGGTACTTTCTCAAGCAGGGAGGAAGAGAGAGGAAGTAAAGTAGATCAACCCTTCCTTTCGATTCTTCCTTTTTAAACATGGCTCCTGTAAGGTTTCTTTGTTTTGAATTGTGATTCTGTGGTTTCCACTCAAAATTAAATGACAAGGCTGTGACGAAGAAAGCACCGATCGTCCCAACCTCGTCCCCAGTAGCCTGTTCCAGGCTCTCAGATATTTGGGGCGAGCGCGCGAGAACGAGCAAAGAAAATTTAGCGGGGCTGCCCCCACCCACCCACCCACCTGTTCTTCGCTCGCCGCAAATATCTAAGAGCCTGGAACAGGCTACGTTCCCAGGGTCTTATCGAGGTTGGCTCGAAAGGTGAAGCGCGGAAGGGGCCAAGGGAAATAATTTAATTTGTTCCCCTTCGCAGTTAAAGATACACGCGCGTTCGACTGCGTGTTCACAATTTTGTTAACACTGAGACTGTTGTCTTCCAATGAATAAATCTTGAAGCATAGTTTCCCGTTTTGTTCTCAAGGAAAGCCTTGTTCGTCCTCAAACTAGATGCAAGAACACATCTGCGAACATAACAGGAGCAGGGTTGGCGTAGTGGTGAGAGCGTTCGCCTTCCACCAATGTGTCCCGGGTTCGATTCACGGCGTCCTAAGTGGACTGAGTTTGTTGGTTCTCTACTCTGCTCCGAGGTTTTTCTCCGGGTACTCCGGTTTTCCCCTCTCCTCAAAAACCAACATTTATCCCACACGGCTCCACAGCTTTAAATCTTAACCGTGTATAAAAAAGTCTCTCTTTTTTTTGCAAGTTAAAAGTTACCGATGTCGTTATTTTGGTGGAACGCGTTTGAAATAAGAAAGTGAATCACACAACTATGTACGAGGCATTTATCTACAGTTTATTATTAAAGAGCCTAGAAAAATAGAAATAAATCCACTGACAGGTCTTCAAATGGTTCTCAGATCCTACAAGCAATAGTTTCTGTGGCTGACTTGTCCAAGACTTAACTAGTACTGAAGTCAGGCAACATTTCCTGTTTTAACTGTACACTCAACTTCTTTAATTGTCATGTAACTCACCTTAGGTCGTTTCGTTACGTGACTTGTAACTATAATCCCAACGTTGTTTAATAACGAACAACCCCGGGAAGTCCTTATGGGCGTGGAGAACCCAAACCAAAAACGCCAACTGAAGCCCATTTATTAATAACATTGACCGCCGGAGTTTCACTTAGCAGTCTAAACGGCGAACTAGCTCCAAGTAGCTGAATATAAAACAATTAGATCGCCACAAACACACTGAAGTCTACGGTTGGATAAGTTACAATAGCAGCGCTTTACATTCGTAAAGAGAAATTTTATACAGATATATTCCAAAGAGTGAGCAATGCCGTCTTATGAGACATTCATTCTACGATCATTTAGTTATAATGTCACTTAAGGTAACCAGTTCCTTTTATTACAAGACGTATGGGAAATAAGCCAGATAACAACACATAACATGAAAATTTTCTTCGGACTTGTGATTCTCCTCTACTTTCTACTCGTAAATTAGTTGTGGGTCCCTCAGCGTGTAACTGTGAGTATTTTCAGTTTCCTTGATTCGCAGGTGAACTCGATTTGTGTCTCGAATTCTGATGGGATAGTCGATATCACGAAAGTTCACGAGGTTGTAAGTGGTCACAATTTTACACCTGATCCTGGTATATTTCTTAGTTGTTCGTGGACCTGCTAAACAACTTGAAATGACCAATCCCTGGCTTCAGGGACGACCTCGATTCTGGACCCTGGAACCTTTTTTTTGTTTCCAAGTGGCCTTTTTAAGGTTTGATGCGAAGACATTTTCACGTTTGGGTCAAATTCTTAACAACTGTGACACGAGCTTCAATCGATTCGATTTGATTTTAATCCCTCTGTTAATAGCAATTTTTAGATCACTGTCCATAATCTGGGCTGGAGGGGTAATTAAATACTTTATTTCGCTCCAACAGACTTGTATGAAAAGCCATAGCATAACCGTTTGTTGCGTTTCTGCGAATTCTTGCCACAAAAAGATAACTTTAATACAATACATATTCACAACTCGTTGATATGGCAGGATGAACTTCAGAACACTCCTCACTAACACGGTCATGTGCAGTTACTATCGATGTCCTCCCATTTTGTTTATTAGTTCGTCGCATATCGCTGTAAGCTCGGCGTTTTCGGACACCTAAGAACAAAAGCAACAAGACCAAACTGAATTAGTAGCGCGATACTGAGTACGTCATATAAGACAAGTCGCTTTATTTAATTTACAAAAAAAAAAAAAAAAACAGTCGCTATTTTGAAGTCGCCCTTCGAAACTAAAAGGCTGGAGCCAAACCCACTTTTGAGCATAAGTAACTAAAAATACTCCCACCACCCTTCCCGTCGTTCAAGTCACACGGTTCGTGTGAACACTGATTACAGTTCAAAACATTTTTCAACAGATTTTTGCCGTTCAGGTGGGACTGTAATTTCCCCACTTGATTTACTTGTTAAGTCCAGGCTGAACGTTATAACATTGTTAAAAACACACGTCTAACATTTGTTATATAACAATGTTAGACGCGCGGCTAAACGTCATTTAACACTGTTTATAAAAGTTGGCCAATGTTCAATCTGACAGCCAAACATCTAACAAAAAATGCTGGTCAAACGTCATCTAACAAGAGGTGCTAAACTCCAACTTCATTGAACCAACAAAATGTTGTATAACAATGCTGGAACGCGTGGCCGAGACTTTAGTCTTTGATCTTCCAAATGAAAGTCCAACGCGCTAAACTAATTTTTCAATAAGAAAACAACGTTATATTTTGTCTAAGATCGTTAAAGTGCCCATAACCCCAAAATACTTTTTTCGCTTAAATGAATCTTTGCATCTGTTCGAAACGCAATGAGCCTTTTAAAACCAAATCTTGACTTTTTATAGGCTGTAAAAGTTACAAAATCTAGCCATCACCTGTCCCATGACCGAGCTAGTAAGGAGCATGGGTCTAGTCCTGGTTTGACGTCACAAACTGATTTGCATCGCATTAAGTCTTTGTAAACATGCATGCAAAGCAGTTTTTGACGTCAAACCAGGACTAGACCCATGCCCCTTACTAGCTCGGTCGTGGGACAGATGATGGCTAGATTTCGTAACTTTTACAGCCTATACAGAGTCAAGATTTGGTTTAAAAGGGCACAAAATGGCACAATGCGTTTCGAACAGGTGCGTAGATTTATTTAAGGGAAAAACATATTTTGGGGTTAGGGGCACTTTAACTACACGCACCTTTTGCTGTAGACTCATCTCTAAACTGGCGCTTTTAGTTTGTTCTTTCTTGAGCGCTGCTTTCATTACCGCTATTTCTGACTCGTGGGATTTCCGTACTCTTGAGATTTCGATATTTGCGCTGCAAGAAAAAAGTAGCACGTTAAAAAAATACATTATTTATATCGAAGAACTTTCTCATCGAATCAAAGTAGGAACTTTGCAGTTTCAGAAACATTATAGGCAGCCTCATACGGAGACGTCTTTGGGAACGCCACGAAACAACAGGCTTAATCAGCAAGCAAAAATATTTTTGGTATTTCTTTGCCGTCCTCTGCAAAAAACAACGCGAAATGACCAAATTTTATGTTTTCTTGAGAACGTGAGCGAATATCGGCAAAATTTTCCTTCTCCTGAACATATCCCCACCATTTTCCAAGTTAAAAAAATTGGAATAATCGCGAAAGAGTTACTTACAGAAACGAAAAGTTATATTTTGAAATGACGTTTTCGTTGCCGTCGCCGTCGTCGTTGCTTATAGGTCCCTATCGTCACCATCACCACCACCGCCAACACCATAAGCGTCATCACGTCTACTACATGCTGTAGTTTTGTTGGGTGAAATGATGGTCAATGAGTCCACACTAAGAAATGTTCTTTGACTGATTCGAAATCGGAAAATTGACTCTAAAGTACGATCAATACGAACCTCTCTATTTTCTCTTCGGCGTGTTTCTTTAACAAGCGATACTTTTCCTCCGACCGTTTCAGTTTTTCCTGGTAGTCAGTTGTCGCCTTTTTGAGTATTTCTTCGTTCTACAACAAAAAGGTAAAAAACAGCACATCAATGAAAATTCTCCAGTACTAGATCTACAAACCGAAACATCTCCAATTCAAATAGACTGTAAGAACTGTAAGATCAGTAGCTAACTCCAGCTTCATCTTCCTCCCGCTGTCAATTTGCGTAAATTTTCTTCCCAATAACAATATGAATTGTGCACCAGAAACCTTCGTATTTTTCTTGAAGACCAGGCACCACGGATGGGGGTTGGCTGATAGCCCTAACACTTCATTCCTTGGATTGAGTTTTTAGGGCTCCGGATGGCATGGATAATGTATGAATTTTACCACTTGAACTTGGCCAGATGTTTTAGCCCTGCTTCTTTAAAACGGTCTCCGCGGTCCCTGAAGACAGTTAACAAATGACCTCGATGAGCAAGTTTTTATTGTACAGCATTACCTTCTTAAAATTTTCAACCACTCCTTTGAGTTTTTCGTATCTTCTGTGAAGGTCCGAAAAGGCAGTTTCCACTGCAGTTAAGTCAGCTTGAAGCTGTGAAAGATGAAAAACAAATAAGTTCAACAAAATTTGCCGTAAACTACTGATCGAGGCGCAAATGATCGTTACATACCTGATCTCTTTCTTTTGCTACTTCAGAATTGGAGTGGTTATATTGATCCTGAGACTTCTGATTCTTTTCTGTAAAAAATGGATGAGGAGAAATATCTCTATTTACAGTTGTACCTCTATTAAGTGGCTACCCCCTGAGTACTGACACCTGGTAAGCGGCCTCAGCTACAGCTGTATCTCCAGGCGCGGATCCAGGATTTTGAAATGGGGGTGAATTTTCTCCACCTCAATCAGAGAAATCAAATATTATTTCAATATTTGAGGGATACAAAAAAGAAAGAAGGGGGGCTCAGAAAAAGGTGGGGGGGGGGGGGGAGGTGAAAATTCACCCATTTCACCTCCCCTGGATCCGCGCCTGACCTCGTGGCGGTCCCGATGAGGGTTCTCCGTACTTAAACTATACTTTGAAAAAAGATTCCAACATTGAAGGTCGAGACCGAGAAAAAAATTCAACATGCGTTCACTGTCGTCTTGGGTTGATTCCTTGGACACTAAGCAAAACAACGATTTTTAATTTTCTAACCTAATTAACGCCTCCATCATGTGTATTAATGAATGAATGAATGAATGAATGAACTTTTATTTAAGTGTCAGAGTGTTAAGCTAAATATAAGCTAATTGTGGACATTAAAAGAACATTCCAAGTACAAAATAAAAATTATCATAGGAATACTACGAGTGTTTAAAATTTACAATCTTTTGTAAAGGCAAGGAAGGTTCATAAAAATCTGAAATCTAAACTATTCACAAATTGTCGCGAGGGTATTTGAGGTTTTTTTTAATGTTGTTCTATTCCCTACCGCCGCGCTCCGGTGAATAGAGAACACTTACGATGAATTTCAATAGACATCGCGACCACGCCTTATGCTAAGTGTTTCATTAACCCCCATTTTACAGCCTTTTGGCATTACCGCTTGGGAGGGACATTAAAGACATTTATCACGGTATTTTTTCACCTTGACGTCGATCAGGTAACCAAAATGTGTTGACACTGCTCGAACGACCACATTAAAATTAATGAACTGGCCAAATTTGAGTGGGAAACCTTTCAACATCGAAAAGATATTGTTTCGTAAAGTCTCAAAATTTTAGACGTTTTGTATAGATAACAGGCGAGCTTTGCTTGTTTCCATACAAACGTCTATGAAATTCGTGGACTTGGCGGCACTGTATCTCCGCGATATTAACAGACACGGCTCTCCAATTTAGTCAGTTCGATAATATATTTAATTTGCTCTTTCTAGCAGTTTGAATGATCTTTGCGACCTAGTCTGAATGAAAAATTGAATTTGCGGTGATAAGGGGGAATTACAAACGACCGAACACACTGAAGCAGCCTGTAGAAACGAAGAAACACAGGCCATGAACCCTTGTTGGAAACATCCATGAATTCAGTGTTTTCCGTTTGCACACACAACATCCACTGGGTAATTACTTTCACGTAAGCGGCGGTCAGTGTTCCACAACAAAATTCACCAAAATCATCATTAATGTTACAAGGAAGAAAATCTATCTTCTGAAAGTCTATTAGCCGAAGTTAAGAAAGTATTACTACACTTTATTTGCACTTGAAAGAAAAATTCAAACTAAAATACTTTCAACACACTGTTAATTTTGAATTTAAAAGTGTGTTGAGAGTATCTTAATTTGAATTTTTCTTTCAAGTGCAAATGAAAAGAAAATCTGTTACCTATCATATCTGCAATGGTCTTCTCATACTCCTGCATCACAACCCTAAAGAAAGTTAAAAAGGTATGTTCTTCCCGTAACAAAGCTGTAGGGGGGTTATACCCAAGCTAGTATCTAAATGTTACATAAGTTTTTAAAAAGGAATGGTCTATGGTAAAGCAACGAAAATGTGATCCGAAGGTACGCAAATTCAACAGTCAAAACAACATTCACTCAAACTTTCATTCATAGGGAATGCGAAAACGTTGATACTAAAAATAGAATAAAATGGAAGGTATGTGCCAGAGACTGTTGATTGACAAGCAGAGAAGCCTCCAGGGAATAGTTAAAAACAACAACAAGAAGCACAACGATGTCATTAGTTTGTTAGGGTACAAGAGATCTCTATCGTTGACCCAAAATCTGTACCTTAGCTCCCCGGTTTCTCGTTTTAACTGGTCATTCCTTTCCGTGAGTTCTTTGCTTTCCATATCACGAATGGCAGCCTCTTCTTTCATCTTAAAACACAGAAAGTCATCACTATCATCGATCAATAAAACTGCTCAAAAAGTTTATGTCACTCGGTGGAGCGAGAGGGACACAGACTACAAAGATTTTCCAGTACAGCTGTGTTAAGACACTGACGTTGCTTAGTAACTGGACATTAGCATGGGACTCAGTTTGGTGCCGTACTTTCGACCTTTTTTAGTATGTTTTCCTCTCTTTTTTAATGCCTTCTACTTTGATATTCAAGGGAATTATACAACCCTCGTACTAGCCTGCGCAGCAAACGTTTCCGTGGGGTTTTCTGGAAACAAAGGAAGGGGGGGGGGGGGGGGCAAAACAAAACATTGAAAATCTCGTTGCTCGGTCTTCCTCTTTGCTCGGAAAACCCTACGGAAACGCTTCCTACGCAGGCTAGCCTCGTACCTGCTCACGCAAGACACCAGTCTCTCTTTTCACGGCAGCATTAAACTCTTCTTTGCTGCAAAACAGTGCCTATCATTGAGAAAACAGAAAAAGAAATAACCTCTTCACTCACCGGTACCTAATTAGAGGCTAGACGTTAGGTCAAGGTTTTTCACCTTTGTCATGAATATTACCTGTTTACGAACAGCATCTGTTTCTTTCTTAACTGCGGCATCAAAGTCCTCTTTGCTGTAAAACAGCGCCTAAAAAATCAAGCGACAAAACAATAACTTAAAAAATGCAGTTAAAAGTCTTAAATCAAATTCAGTGAAGACAGATCCAGGTGCCTCACTTCAGGTGCTTTCAACTGAACGACTACGCGAATACAAAAATTCCTCAACAGAGTTAAACGTGGAACCACATTAACCGACACAACGCTTAAAACTTTCGAATTTAAACCGGTGGTTGACGCAAGAAGTTCTTTGTCGCAGCATGTTCCAAGCCGGCTTCGTGTCGCGCTTAACGCTTTTCCGTGTAACGTAACGTTACTGCAAAAAAGGTAGCGTGAACACCGCCCGGCGAAACATAATGATGCAAACAAACTTGCAGTTTAGTTTAAAATCCTGCGGTATCGATTTTTCTTGAATCCTGCGCCAGGATAATGTCTTCATGGATGAAAGAAGTTGACAGCTAGCGACGATATAAAAATATTTCAAAACCACTGAAGCACGGCTAACCTCTTTTTTCATGGTTCGTTCGTGGACCGTATGTTCCAGACAAACAAAAGCTTTCAAAAAGTTCCAGACAATCATGATCTTTAGTCTTTGATCCAATGACAACGATCAGATTAAATCCATCAAAAAAACATCCGCGAAGTCAAAAACAAATATGGCAAAGTAGACGATCTCATTTTACCAACAACGGAATTTGGCTTTGAAAAGAAAAGACAAAAGAAATCCACAGGTCGTTAAGAATTTTGTTAACCGGCCATCAAAATCCACACTGGTCTTCTACCATTTTTGTTAAACGCGTTATCAAGCCATTTAAAAGTCGCTAGCCACCAGCTGGAAGAACTTTTCGCGCGCAAATGAGTTGCCCTTGTTTCCAAATAAGGATCGTTACCGTGCCGGACACATTGCACGACAGGTTGCTCGGTAAATAGACCAATGGCAAGCCAGCTTTTCCCTCTTGGCATTGTTGTTGTTTTTTTCACCACAAACGCAAAGCACCAGTCACCCTAATCACAGATTATAAATATTAAATGGAAACAGAATTGCTCAACGAAGAAACCGCGAGCCACCTGTCCACGGAATCGTTTTGACAGCGAGTAAACCAACAAGTCAAAACAATAGCTCTGAAAGGAAATAATACGTTATCGCGACAACAATTTTTTCTCTTTCTGCTCTTAAAATTACTGACAGATTTTCCCGCATGCTTTTAAATCTTACATCCGTTTAATTTCTCAGTAAAATGGCTTTAAAACTACCACTTTCCACTCCACAATAAATTGCTATTATGCTCGATTACATAAAGGAAAATAAAATTCTCACACATAAAACACACCTAACAAACAAAGTGAAGCAAACGAATATCAACATCTGTTTCAACAAATGATTCATTCCAGATGACAGCAACATTTTTAATCTCGAGGTGATTTTCAGCGCAAACAAAATGAAGGACTCCACGTCAAGACATAAGGAGTTTTGCAATATAAAAAGCTAACCACTACGCCTAAAGGCAAACTTTTATTCTCATACTACGCTTATTTCAAGCCTTACTTAGAAGTCATATTCATTCTTTGAATATTCTTTTTGCAAGAATCTGCTTAATTTTGATCCCGTTCATCACAAAAGCAAATCGCCCATGAATTCAGTTTTCAGGATAAAATTACCTAAGACCGGTAATAAAACGCGAGGCAATGTTATTGATCAGCCGGATTTAAAGCAAGCATACTGAAACTCAACAGCCTGCGAAACGGAGCGAGTTGTTTTAACAAGTATTCGCACGAAAATGAAATATTCAGGCTTCCGGCCAACGAAACCTATCACTTTTGTCTAAAACCATTTCGAAATGACAGTAATAATAATAAAAAAACTTTGAAAATGTATATTTCCCACTCACCCGATTCTGTATGGTTTTGAATTTTTTTTACTTGCAAACCGAATAAGATTTGCATTTGCTTAACATTGGGAAACACCTTCCAAACGAAAATAAAAACATACAAAAGCTAAAACGCGGTTTTATTCGCAAAGAAAGCGTTTTCACCGAGGCTATGGACACATAATATACCAAAGCAACAAAATTGTGAATTCAAATTATAAATTCCATTTAAGAATTTTAACTTTTACCTTCTCGCGCGGTGGTTCTTCTTCGTTGACCTCAATGTTGCTTGTTTCTGGTGCAGACTGGCTTTCCACAACACTCGATTCTTCAACAGGGGATTCTTCCTTTTTGTCACTTTCTGTTTGTATCACCTGAACAAAAATAAGTTAAAGCCCGAGTATTTCATCTTCGCATGGTGGGGGGTGTTTCTAAACAGTTTTGGTTTCCGCTAGTATGGAAGAATATGCTGAAGCGAGCAGAAAATTTAAATACATTAACATTTTATTTATCTGTGGGAAAATGCGTGGGTATTTAACGTCACTCTTTTCCATGTTTTTCCAGCGTAATTCCAGCACTGCATAGAATTGATGAAAAAGACTTTAAAATGTGGTCTTCGGTTGACAGAAACTAAAGCTAAATAAAATCGCCTTGCGTCTAACATGAAAAAAAAAAATACAACAACAACGAAGGAGGAGAATATGGGAATTGTGCACAATTTTTGATCATACGGCGTATATATTTTAATATATATTTTTAAAGTTAATTTTCTGAATAGACCACATAAATCATCTGTAATAACAGTTGAAAGCTAACGTGCACAGCCCTTAAAATTAACGTCATGGCATTAATTAAGCACTTCACTTTCTTGTAACTTGTCACGTAAACAGATTGCGTGACGAGTTGTAGAGCAAATTTCACTTGTTGATGAACTTCTGCGAAAGCGCATGTTTGACGAATAAAAAATTTGCCAAATAAGATATTAAAAATCTTGATAGGGTTCTAATTTCAGAATTACTTTTAGATTTTATTACCTCGTTAAATTTTGAGGGAGAGAAATTAAGCAACTTGTCCACTCCACAAGGACTTTCCGTCTGTGTTGATGTCAGCTCCCTGTTGCCCTGATGTGAAGCTAAACCCAAAGATTTAAGGTGGGGGGCTGGAGAATCCATAAATAGAAGATTGTCGCCCATGCTGAGGTAAAAAAATAAGTAAGGACTTAGCTAATTACTAAAAGGATGGAATGGTTGTTGAAGCCGGTTATAATGGGAGATTGGTAGCACAGGGTCCACAGCAAACTGACTCTTGATTCTTGGTTTCTACGAGACACCTTTCATGTTATATAATATTGGAAATTTTCTTTAAAACAAAGAAAATGAAAAAAAAATTATGTCTATATTAGGAACTAAGACAACAACAACAATGCCAATGCAGAACTTTACATGGTTAACAAATATCACTCACTTGGGAGGCTTTGTTGGTAAAATATCCCTCATGCCCATTCTGTGTTTCACTGTTGCATTGACAGAAAAAAGAACATTAGAAGTTAAAACAAAAAGTAGTTAAATATGTGCCAGATTGTGAGACTTTCTGCAATGGTGTCTCATCAAACATGTATAAGTTTGGACTCTTATGGTGTGAAGCTGGTGGGGGGGGGGGATGACCACACCACCTAATCAGAACAAGAATTAATGCGATGCACCTTACAAACTGTGGTGCAAATAAATGAACAAAGCAATTCTACTGCATATGGCTTCTGTTAGGGTGAATATTTGTCATGCGCATGCCTTGAGCAAGTGCTGTTATTGGCCTTCTTCAGAGATTTCCTACCTGGGCTTTGTGAACTTGCCCCCTTAACAAGAGGGTCAAACTTGACATACAGAGATTGACGAGCCAGGGCTGACTGCAATAACAAGACTTCAATAAGTAACAGTATATTGCCTACATGCATAAATACCGTAATAATCTTTCTGAATGCTCCTGAGACAGAAAAACGGTGGCTCTGAGACCAAACGAACCCCTAAGCCCTTTTTAAACTGTACACTTCTGTTTGAGAGCTTCAAATCCTTTTATTATATTTGACTGAGGAGAATTAATTATAACAAGGTTCTAACTTGTGTTGTGAAGAATACTAGTAGCAATCATGAAAAATGCTTTCAAGAGAAAAGGACAAACTTAAGCCAATCTCAGAATCACTTAAATTCATCTTGATTATAGGTGATTTAAACCTTGCCCCTATGACGGTATTCAACAAGGTGCAAATTCAGCTAAAAACTCGTAAAAATACTGGTACCACAATTTAGTATTTCTTCTGTGCACAAAAATGTTGGAAATACTGTAGAATTCTAATCAAATGCCAGCAGTTTTAAATTTTACAGCATACACCTTACCTACCAAAATCTGTACAAATGAAGAAGTTCTTCATTATTTTGTGTAAGAGATGCTTGGAAGGGAATATTACAAGAACATATTTTTTGACAACTTCTGAAGTCTGCACTATTTTTGTCTATTATTTATTCAGTTTTGCCAGCTAGCAGGTGTCAAAGGTGACATATTTATAATTGAGGAACCAATGGGAAAACAAACAGGTTAAGATTTAAAAGAGGAGAGACAGGTTATATAATTTGTCTGAAAAGTAAAACATGAGATCATAAATGATTCAGAGTCTGTTATTGAGGGGCTAAAAAGGGAATGAAAAAAAAAATACTCTCATCTGGCCATAAACTGTGTACACAGAACACATGGAATGATCTGATCTGAATATCAATTTAAATTATTTGAATGCCTTTATAAGTAAGAAAGTGTGAAACATTACATGGATGTTGGCAGTGAAGGGAAGAAACCTGAGTGCATGGCAGGTAAACAAGTAACATAATTAAGGTGAAGTGTTGTCTAAAAATACAGTTAAAGAAGGAGAACTGTTCAAAGATTGAAATGCCTGTACTTTGATTGAGGAGCCAAGTCCTTTTTATCCAAGTCTGCTGCCTACTTTTGCCCTGCATAATGAATTCAGTTAGCAAACATTCTACAATGTCAACCACCAAATGCTATCATTCTGATGTGACACTATGCTTAACATTTCTGTAAAACCTTGATTATTCTCTTTGATTACAAAGTGATCTCAAAATGGTATTTACTATGGTGAAAACTCAAGGAAATGATCAAATTTTGGGACAGAATTTTACTGAAGTTCTAGAAAAGAACTACTCTTTCCCCAAAGGGAAATTTGCTTTTCTCAAACATATAGGCTTTCTAGACCATCCACTCCTTATTCTCGGAATTTCCAGTGACCTGAGGGAATTGCATGTATATTAATTTTTCCTGAACTACAAATTAGAGCCAGTGAAGTAAGAAAATAAGGCTAAGGAAACCAATTATTTTATTATACCGTGACTACACTATTACCCCATGAAGCTAATTCGTATTCATTAAATTTAAAGATAAGTTACCTCCTTAAAGTCTGTATTGCTGGTACCACACTGTTCAAGGTAATCCAGTTCCCACATTGCTGCAGTAAAACCAATAATATTGAACACAGGTTAATCCACACTATAATGGCAGGGAGCAGGCATAGTGACTAATTTATGGTCAGAGCTGCAAGTCAATGATATTAAACCTAGTGGGAACCAACTCTTGTGAAGAGCTAGCTGCCAATCCAGTTTTCCATTAGGTTTTTCTCTGTGAATATGACCACTAGGTTCTCACTTTAAGAGGTTTTAGATGCTGTTCTTGTTTTAGTCAGTGATTAGCCTTACTTTTTGTCTTGTAATTTTATACTATTTGTGCTCTGGTGGTAACAACTAGAAACTATTTTTTTTTAACACTTTACACCAATTACAGCAAGGAATAGTTTCCAATATTGTGCCTGAACCTTTCACTGCTGACATGGTAAAAACATTAACAACAACTGTCTATTTTGGAACTGTTCTATGTTTGAAAACAATTTTCCTGGACATTCCTATGTAGTAAAGTGCTTTTTGAAACACAAATGGTCCGTTTGGGATTAGATGAAAAATTTGTGCACCCAGGTGCTCTGGACAAAGGTTTTTATTACCTTGACTAGCAGGTTTAAATGCATCCTCTCCAAACTGGTCATCCTCTTCCAGTTGATTTTCAACATCTTTCTCGAACATGTCTTGAATTTCAGTTGTCTTTTCACTGCTGACCAGATCCTCTAAAGTATTATGATCCTGAAATTCATTTTCTAGCTCTGCAGGATTTACCGCAAACAGTTCCTTAGACTTGTAGGAGTGTTCTTCACTTGTTATTTCCTTCAGCAAGTTGTCTGTTCTTTCATCTCCTGTAGACAGCACATCATCTTGCAGAACAGCATTTTCTGTTACTTCATCATGCACCAGGAGTTTGTCAATGTCTTCATTACTGTCCATTAAGTTGTCTGTGAACAAAGCATGTTGTGTGGTTTAGATTTTCATTCAGTTAGAAACAAAGGTCAACAATTTTTTACATCTTTTCAAGGATACACATATTTCATGCCTTAGAGCAAGAAAAACATTTAAGATGCCACCCAATTAAGAAAACATAAAGTAGCAACAACAAAGAAAGATACATTGAGGAAACTAAAAATAACAATCTAGTGTTACACCTGTATAGTCATAAGGTTAACTTGTTTTAGACCTCTCTTTATGACAACAAACCACTTTGCTATTTTACTCTCACTGAACCAGAAGAATGTCTCAAAATCCATTGTCCTTCTCTTAAAGAGTAACTTAAAAGCATGTTTCAGTGGTTTTAGCTTACAGTTGGTGGTGGGTGAAATTGGACAATTTTCTCATCAAAAAAGTTATTTGGCCATTTTCATTGATTGCATCTGGTCAAAAGTTATGATCATTTAATCAATAGACTGGCCTGCCACGATTAGCTAAGCTACCTGCAGGTCAGTCTAAAATTAACTGTTAGTAAATATTTCTATTCATTTTATTTTAATAACCCTTATGAAACCTCAGAAGACTCCAGTTACCTTGACCATCAACTTCCAACTTAAACCTCACGGTGCTCTTTTGAATAGAGACTCATTTCTCGTGGATAGTATATTTACTACAGGTTAATTTCAACCCCTATGTTTTTGAACAAAGCTACCCTTCCCTTGAGCAATCAAGACAGTGGAAGTTAACAACACACATACATGTAACTGAATATAACAAACCTTGTTCGGGTGAAGTCCGCTCACTACCAATAGGTGAGAAAGTCTGTGGGCAGTCATCAGAACCAATTTGTAACTTTGAAAAATCTGACATGAGTGCAGAATCCAAATCATCATCTTCAGTGACAATTGTGGCGGCAGTCTCATCAGTGATATCACCACCAACAGGTATTTCTGGTGGGACTATTTCAGGGATTTCAGAGCTTGTTTCCATGTTTGTTTCTTCCTCCCTGAAAAATTGGTTGAAAAATTAAGACTATCAGTACATTGTGGTGCACCTACCAGTAACTATGGCTGAATGTCAGATGTCAGAAGTATTTATAAGCAACTATCCCAAACATTTTTAATCAAGAGGATTGTAAGTTGTGTCTGCTGTATAATTATTGTTTTGTGGCCACAAAAACTGACAAAAATGTACCCTTTGCACCTGGTCAGCCATGTGGTACAAAAATGTCATGATGGATGCAAACAATGCACTAGGACAAGACAAGCAAAGAGCTAACATCATTTAAATTGGTAATTTCCTTTGCTTGTCTTGTCCCAGTGCATTGCTTGTGTCCCAGCATGGCATTTTTGTACCACTTGACTGACCAACTACAAAGTGCCCATTATAAACAAAGTTAAAGGTATAACCTTCCCAGGGTTTACCGGGGTAACCATTTACATGCATTTTAGAATTGGGTTTTATGGAAATTCTCACTCTCACCTAAAGCAAGGTAAATCTCCAATGAGGTCGTCAAGCCACTCCTGAGGAAAGAAGAATACAACAAATTATTAGAGTGTGATTAAATTATATTGTAGAGACTAACCAAGAGGCAAAGCTCTATACAACTAAAATGACTTTGAGAAAAGGGGAGGTGAAACCTGAGAGTTTTTCTGTTTATTCAAATACAACTGCACATAACCTTCAAAGAACTATTTTACTGAATAAATACTATGGATATCACATTACTTTTTGCAAGGGGTTTATTTTATTTTATTTATTTATTTATTTTATTATTAGTTTTTTTAACCTTGGTCTTAATCCAGGGGCGGTGCCTCGCATGGGCCGTTAGTCCAGTTGCACCTACCCCTTTTGGGTCTTGCTTCTTTTCCTTTTTTTTTTTTGTGTGTGTGTGTTATACTATAAATTTGTATTATATATTACTAGAGGTGTTCGCAATAAAGCTGTAAAAAAATCTCTTTATGGATTACAAATTTAGAATGAGATTTAGAACTGATAACTTCTGGGGACATGATAAACCTAAAATATACCAGAGCAAGTTTAACACAAGGACTTTCCAGGATAAATACCAGCTCAACTGGCTCTTTTTCAAATTATGGTCTTCTTTTTCACAAATAAAACACAAGTGTTAATTCTTACTGATATCACTTACCTTCGCTGTTTCTGTGTATAGTTTGTGATCTTCCTTAGTCACTACTTGTGTTCTCTCAGTCCAGTTTTCCTCTTCGTCAAGTTTGCGAATTTCCTGCCAGTCATGCGGCAATTCAATACTGTAGGGTATTGTATGACGCACTGGAGAGTTCTTGAAGGAAACCTGTTGTTATAATTTTAAGAAAAAATGATAATGAAAGTTAACATTTGTATCAGGTTTCCCATATCTGTTTCCCTGCTAGCAGAGGCCTTTTTTCTGTATTCAGTGTGCTGGAGGAAAGAGACCTCTGCCATGGGTCAAAATGGTCTTTGATTAAGCCGCCGTCCGAGTTTGTGGACAGAGTTTTTAAAACGCATGCTCCATGCATTGTTTGTCCTTTGAGCACGTGCTAAAAACATCAAGTGACGGTTTGGTTGCTAAGAAACCACAATGCATGCTCAACACAGACCGTTTCAACCCATGGCAGAGGTCTCTTTTCTCCAAAATGCTGAATACAAGGAAAAGAGGCCTCTGCTAGCAGGGAACATATCTGTCAACAGCAAGCGGCATCAGATTAGATCTTTCAAAGATTTATAATAGAGGAAATGTTCATGAAAAATAAATGCAATGTGTAACTGGAATTTAAGGTAGCTTTTTAAAATTGATTTTAGAGTGTCTGATGAACAATAGGATGAAAACTAATCATTTAAGCTTAATAAGTATTTATAAGTAAGCTTTTTGATAAAAATAGGAGACGAATCGAACCCGGTTTCCAAGTCTCCAAACTGATTTGACAATATAAAAAGGCAACACTCGTGTGGTTTCTAGTCAGTTAAAAAATCGACAGCAAGTAATAAAAACAAGCTCTAGCTAGGGTATTTTAGCTAAATCTAATAAGTTTATCGTCCCTTGTACGAGTGTAGCTATTTAACATAAAATGTCAAGCTTACACGTATTTCCTTTAACTTGCATTGGTCAGATGACCAAATGAACGAAGCCAATCAGCAAGCTAAAATTACATTTATTTTGAGTTATTTTGTTACCAGTTATGAAGAAAATAAAGCTGCTATCACGCTTCAAATATCATAACCACTTACTTTTGCGAATTTCTTTTCCAAGGGGAAATTAACTTTTTGAGAAGACTTCAATATCGACACAACTCTTTGCGGTTCCTCATTTTGCCGGTTTTCTGGTACTCCTTGGTTCTCTTTATCAGCCAGCTGCTGGCTAGACAGTCTAAAATCCATTTAAAAAACAATGTTAAAACTGCAGAATGATAAAATGTCCAGCAAACAATAAAACAACAATAAAATTCAAAGTTGTACCATTCTGCGAACCGTTGACCGCCTAATTTGTTTGAGCCCGCGAGCACAATGACAAGAGCACAATACGCAAGCATGCGCATTTCGAACAACTCAATTCTCAGTTTGGACTTCAGCACCAAGGAAGTGGGATTGCAACAAAAAAGATGAATATGATGACCACGGCACGTTACGGCAACAGATTTCTCACCTGTGTATTTTTAGATACGACATTTGGCTTGGCATACCAAACAGCTTGAAAATTTAGCCCGGGAAATGAAGGTCAATGAAGATAGACTCCGGATATAATGAAGTCTCTTGGTCCTGGAATCCTTTCCGCAGTTCATATCAGGCGCGGATCCAGGATTTTGAAATGGGGGGTGAATTTTCTCCACCTCAATCAGAGAAATCAGAGAAATCAAATATTATTCAATATTTGAGGGATAAAAAAAAAAAAAAGAAAGAAAGAAAGAAGGGGGGCTCAGAAAAAGGGGGGTGAAAATTCACCCATTTCACCTCCCCTGGATCCGCGCCCTCATATATGATTTATTTCAGATATCATTCACACTCATTTCTTTCTCGGGAACATATGAACTCACAACTGACCTGCTCCCAACGTCAGTGGCTTCATACTCAGTTGGTTAGAGAGCATCGCACCGGTATCGCGAGGTGAATGGTTAGAACCCTGTTGAAGTCTGATTTTTTTTTCAGGCTTCTTTTCGCAATTGCATAAATTGCGTTCACAACTGCGAGGTTCATTCTTCATTTGAATCCTTGAATTATTAACCAATTTTCCCTTTGTCAGCTTTATTTCCTTTTCAGCCGACCTTTTCTATCAACTTTTTTCCTCGAGGAGGACTGATGAGGATGGTCACACAGTATAGTTGTTTCTGGCATCACCGGATGGTAACCACAAAAATGGGCTCGACTAGCCTCCCACGCAGTTGTTTTGACGAGTCCACTGAAAACGACTGCATAGAGCTTTCTCATTCACGTGACTACCAGCCGCATTGGTATTTGCATAAAAAGAGAGATCAATTCCCAGAGGTTTAGTTTGGGACACCAACATGGCCGCCGTTTCTTTGTTTTGGAACACCAACATGGCCGCCGTGACTTCATGTGAAAACACTCTATAGGAGGCTAGTAGCACAGGAGCGTTCACCGTTTGCACGCAAAAACCGGTCGAAAAAAATGGAACGCTCGCTATCATGGTACTGGCGTTTCACGTCAAAGTGATCGAAAAGCGCGCGAAAACGGACCGGGACAAGCAGGGTTTGACGAATGATACAGACATTTTCCGGTCGTTTAGGTTGGAATGGAAAAAGAGGAATGCGTCTGAGGTTTTTCGTCTTTTCCGGAAACTATCCGGTGGAATGAGCTGTACGATTTGAATTTCCAACCGGAATTTTCGGTTTTTGTTGACGAATGGTAAACGACCCAGGTCATGACAGTCGACGCTGAACACCGTTCTAGCTGCTCCTTGCGTGATGATCCAAACCTCGGCTTCATATTATAAACTGAGGACGACCTTTCTAGTCAACCCACGGCCTTCCCAGAGACATCAAGTTCAAACCAAAACTGGAGCCCTAAAACCTACAGATGGGATACCGCTTTCAAAGATTTCCGCCCCGACTTCACCAAAGTCGACTTTTAGTATTCCGTCACACTTTCCACTGCTGCTAGCCCGCTGCGTCAGCCTCAGGCCTGCTCTTTTTTCCCATTATTTAGTCTTTCGTCTCACTTTCCACTGCTGTTGGCCAATCACAACAGAAGTAAGTAGAGCAATGAGCCAATCAGAATACGAAGAAATTACATGTAGTCGACGCAACGGGCGGGGAAAATAAGCGCGTACAAGTCGCGATTGGTTTTGGTTTTGCTTCTCATTGGTTGAGAAAGTGGCGCGAGTTTTCTTGGCCAATCACAGAGCGAAGCAATGTAAAACCAAAGCAAAACCATAATTACTTTCGACACTCAATTGAAAACCGCTCTATCATAACGTTTGTGCAATCATTTCAAGAGCGGGCGCCAGAGGGAGCCCGAGCGCTAGCTATTAATTGAACCTTTATAGGGTATTGATACTACTACAATAAAATAAATAAATAAATAAATAAATTCCCTATGTAAGTTTATCGGTGTCTTTCTTCGATAATCTGTAAGACAGTACCCACACACGCCTGCCAACAGTTCACCTTTTCATGAAAATGATACATTCTCCTCTTCAAAGAGAAGTACAAGAGCAAAAACTGAATTATTTTGGATTACTTTGATCGATCTGCCAAATTCATGACAGCCCACGAGACCGGGGGAAGTCTCAGAAAAGGGCGAACCTCCAGGTGAAACCCTGAGAATTTCAATTTCAATTACCGGCCCAATGAGAATGCCTTATCATGATATACGATAACCCAACGGGGACAGTGCTACCAGGAAAAAAGGATATATGACGGAATGATACAGGCTACTGAATGTGCCGGCTCCTGGAATTTGTTGGGGCGTGGGGTGTTTGGACTTGTGACCTATCTTGGCTCCAAACTAAAAACCACCAAAGCTTTGTTTTCTGTTCGACCTTTTCAGGCGAACTGCAAAATCACAGCCACCTTAAATCAAAAAGCCAACTGAAGAGAGGATAAAAAGCGAATCCTTGAGGTTGCACAAGGTGGCTGCACTTGGCCCTTCTCCGATGGCGAGTTCTTGTTCATTTACGAATTTTTCGATCCAAAGCCGCTGAAACGACTTCACATCCCTTGAAATACCAAAAAGACGACCCATTCTTGCCCTACCAAACCCAAACTCGAGAATTTGCGCACTTCACGGTCACTGACCGCTTTGCTCAACATATAAAAAGATCACTAGACTTAATTCACTACAGAAAGACAAATGCCTTGTTCGACGTAATATTTATTCTCTTTTACGATGTTCATAAAACATGCACTTTATGCCCAAAATATAGACTGCAGATTTACGAGTCGACCCCAGTTTTTATTGACAATGATTTAGGGAACAAGCACTTTGGTTGTTCGTTCGAGTCTTGCCTTGGAAAATTGATTCAGCCTTTCGTCAGAGAATCAAAGATGTGTAATTGAAATTCACTCGCCAAGTGTTGATCTGTTACTATACTTCGGGATCGGGTCAGCTTAAGTGACAGCGTCGGAGTAACCAGAATGTTTTCATTGGTCAGTTGGAAAAAGGAAGATCGACGGAGACTTTGCTCGCAAGGTTAAAACTGTCGGATCTCTGCACAATTTGTCGAAACCAAGCGAAAGCATATCACTTGGTCAAAACGGCACTTGCTCCCTGAACTGTCCTCATGAACAACAGAACTATGTTATTAAAGGGGCACTGCCACGGCAATTCTTGTTATAAGTTGTTCACATTGTGAGGAAATACTTTTTCTATTCTGCAATCGGCCCGTCCAACACAAAGAGGTAGATTTCTAATTATTTCTTGGACGGAAAAGGAAGTAGTATTATTTTATTGTGATTTTTCCTGGACGCGATGACGAAACTTGAAAAAAGTTAACCTAACTTTTTTCAAGTTGCGATCCATTTCCTCCTTATCATCCCCGGCCACAGACAACCGCAAACAGTTTGAATGCACATATTAACTACTTCGTAGGAAAACTGCAAAATTTTTAAGTGTTCCACTTTACAAACACATATTTGGGTTCAGACCCAAATTTCGTGGCAGTGCCCCTTTAACGAAGAAATGGCTCTTCGGAGTAATGATCTCAACTTAAGCAGTTTCGAAAGAAGCCTGAATTCTTTTTTTCAGGCATTGTTATTTCGCAACTGTTAAGGTTGCGATCATCATTGCGCCGAGTTATTTCACCTTTATTACGACCACAGTTCAAATAGATGATATTCATATATATTCAAAGTCATTTAGAAGTGTTTAAACTGAAATAGACTGATCCTATATATTCTTAATAAAACTAAACTGATGAGATCTAGCGAAAGGAACCACAAATTGGCTTAACATTTCTGTTTTCAGTATCTTTTAAAGGGGTCACAGAGCCAATTTTTTTAACGCTAAGAAAATGTCATGAAATTCAAAAGAGGTCAAATTTTCACCGTCTAAAAGTTCACTTTGTCCTCTGTTGATAATTAAGAGGACCCCTAAGTTCTTGCAATCTCAGCTAATCAGTAAATTCTCCGGCAACACTTGCGCATTTAGTCAACATGTTCCACTGTTATCAGCTTCGAGAATTTAAGAAACAGGCAGAAAAAGGAAATAATTTTACTACTGCAGATGACCAGAGTGATTTATAACTGTTACAATGACGATTAAAATGAGATTCAGAAAAGGGCAAGTTATAAAAAATGACAGCTCAGCTCATGTACAAAGTCGCCGAGGTAACTGCTATATATATTCCTTAAGATTTTAATTTTAAAACCCGCAACGATTTACCCTGAATTTCCTAGAAAAAAAAAGGACATAGTTCGTATTAAATGTGTACCATATACCCCGTGATTTTAAATACTGGTATGGATACAATTTTTTAAGCCTCCTAATAAAGTTTTCTTAGCCCACTCTTTGTGTAGGTTATACGAGCAAACTTAAGTACACTGTGTTTGGAGGGGCTTCAAATATCGAGTATAGATTTCTTGTTTTGAACTTATTCTTCTTTCCAAGTTGACAGCTATCTCTCTATACCCTATAACAACCCACCCCAGCCCCGCAACCCAAAAAGACACTGGAAACCAACTCAAAACACAAGCAACTTAAAGTTGGCTTTCGGGAAGCTATCTTCGAATTCTTGATCTGCAAACCGCAATTGACTTGAACCAGTAGTGGTTAGTATCCTTTACATCGCGTCGCAGAGCAATGAACTCAAGTCAACTCAGTGTATTGATGCGAATTCTTGGAGCAAACTAAACTGTTCTAGATTGTACACGTGGATAGTTCTTCGAACATCTATCACGATGGAACGAACCTGCAGAAATAAAGAAACAAAATCGAATTGACGAATAAAGAGTTGCATTAAGCTTAATACGTTCCACTTAAAAACAAAAAGCACTAGTCGTCTAATCGTTCTCTGTATTTGAGGTATCTTAATTCCGAAGCGACCTTTGTCACTAACAAAATGACCGAGACACGTACCAGTTGTGTAAAGAAAGCTGCCTCCTTCGGTTTTTCAGAATATTTCTCGTAATGATCCAAGTTTTCTTGCAGTTTCAGCGTCAGAGTGTCATAATTACTGCGAATAACGCTTAACACCTAACAAATAAACAAACATAAATAAATAAACAAAGCATCTTACATTTTTACGCATGATTGTACTCAAAATTCACTCCACCGCTATTTACACAATCCTTGTGTTTCGCCTTGAAAGAATAGCGTGACGCGGAAACATTTAAAAAGTACAACTTTATTCATGTATAGAGTGCTTTCACATGACGTCACGGCGGCTATGTTGGTGTTCCAAGCTAAACCTCTTGGAATTACACTCTATTTTTATGCAAATACTTTCTTTTGTTTCAGTAAACCAATATGGCTGGTAGTCACGTGAATGAAAATGCTCTATGTAACTGCTATCAATATGGGCCCTGTTCAAAGCAAACTAGGGAAATGTGCAAGCATTCAAGATGTGTAAGCCATGTGACGTCATGTGCATATCTAAGAATCGATGTGTCGCACAAACTACAGCCACTTGGCCATGTTCGCGTTCGAAAAAATTCCCGATTAAAATGTGATTAAAACGTATTTAACCGGTCAATGAGTATCGAACTTTATGCTGGATTATTTTTCGGTTCAGTAGCGCTAAAAATAGGAACCTAAATGATAAAAGTAATAAAAACAGTAGAATGCTAAGAGTTTTGAGTGAAAAATAACTGCGCCTTTATGACAAAATGCACGCTTATAAATTTGTAACTCAATTTTATCAATAAAAAGGTTCTTGTTGAATCTAGTATATGAGAATGGATGTCACAGCGTCTGATGTAAAAATAGTCTCCGAATAAATTGGGACCCTGAAAACATTTATCTCTTTCCAGTTCCCACTCCCCGTTTCCAATCTCCAATAGACCTCGTCCCTTTCTCCTGGGTTGGTGTCCGTTGATACACATCACAATGTTCTGTTCACCCCTCTCTTTGTCGCTCTTTCCGTAGCCAGCAGCGACGACTGTTTGTGCATGCATACACGACGTGTTTCATGACGTGCATGGTTGTTTTCAGTGCCAGTGGCCGTGATCGAACTCTATCTAGGGTGCGTCATTCATTTAATGTTAGCCGAAACGTGTTTTCACAATTAAGTTACATATTTGTCTTCTTGCGCGGGAATACCACTGACACGATCAAAAAAACTTCTTCACTAGCTCGCGATAGTAAGTATGTATAAATAGCAAACATTCCTCTCAGGTAAGTAATTGATTCCGTAGTGTAGTGGTTATCACGTCCGCCTAACACGCGGAAGGTCGCCAGTTCAAGCCTGGCCGGAATCATATTTTTATCTTTTTCTTTTTTACTTTGGTTATGTTTCATCTTTTTTTCTTTCCTCTTTTTACATTTTTATTGCATATGTACCCTTCAATGGAATACTCTTTTCGTACATTTTCTATTTGCACTTTATAACCGAATACTAAAAATGTTACAACCCTCGTACCTACACGAAAACAGGAGTCTATCACCTTTTTGCGCTGCATTTGCAAAATTTTCTCCTCAGAAAATTATGAACTTTTGGACTGAATGTTAGAATTGAAGGAAAAGACATTACATATTATCACCCTCAACTCGATCTCGACAACGATAAACAAGGCTTTCCCCAATTTCCGCGCGACATAAATTCCAAGATGGCGGCGATTGTCTGGCGGTGACCGCTTATTCATCTCAGCAGCTATTCTGGGATCATTGTGTAGTCTGTGTAGGAGGAGGTAAGAAAAGGGGTACTGTCACGGCAATTCCTGTTATAAGTTCTAATTGTGAGGATGTACTTTTTCTATTACATGAATACAGTAAAAACCCGCAACCAAAAACCTACATTTTTTGGGAAATAGCCTAAACAGGTTCTTATATAATTAATGGTAGTTAACACAATTTTAGGCTACTTAACGGTAGGTTCTTAAAATAGGTTCTTAATTCTGGAGAAAAGCAAATAAAACTCAGCTGCAAAACAAGATGGTTATTGGCCTATTTTCTATTTTCTATTAAAAAACCCCTCATTTTTACAGTAATGAGAATCTGCTTTTTTCTTCAAATAGGATTCTTGCACTGCAGCTGTAATGTACCAATATGATTTTAGAAAATAAGAACCTGTTTTCAATTTTTAGGCTAAATAGGTTCTTGTTTATAGGGGGTATAAAATCCAAAATTTTAGGCTAATAGGTTCTTAATTTTCAGGTTCTTAGTTGCGGGTTTTTACTGTAGGCCAAGTAACACAAAAAGGTTGATTTCAAATGATTTCTTGGAAGAAAGGAAAGTAATATTATTTTACAGTGATTTTTCCAAGGCACAATGACTAAACGTGAAAACTGTTAACTTTTTTCAAGTTGTAATCCATTTCCTCCCTCGTCATTGGTGGCCATAGACAACCGCAAATAGCCTGGGATCTCATCCCAGTCTTCAGCACTGCTCAAGATGAACAAATTTCACCCCCAGGATCATGTAAACACCAAGAGGTAAATAACCAGACACTGGGGTGAAATTCATCCCGGGATGAAACTCATCCTGGGATGAGTTCACTCATGTTTACAGACCCTTTTGACAACCCCTCGCTGGGCTGGTGCACCATATACCAAGTTCACAAGCTTTCACGGGTGACATCACAAAGCACACAACAATGGAGAAACAATACACCAGAACGATACAATAAACCAAACACAATGGAAGGAAACAATAGACTAACAGTGGTACATGGTGCACCAGCCCCTCTCTGGGTAATCTCTTTCCTGGGAATGTAGACCTTTTCTGTGCCTAATAATATACATGAAAAAATTTCTCGATTCTGATTGGCTAAGAGAAATGCAGTTTTTAGGAAACACGATGCAGAAAAAAGGTAATTCAGTGCAGGAAAAAGGTAATTCAGTGCAAAAAAAGAGGTAAACAACAGACGATTCTGATTGGTTAATTAACAAAGGAACTGAAATTGAGCCAATCAAACGCAGCCTTTGAATGGCGCAAAGTCTGAAGAGCTTCTGAAGAGCTGCAAGCGACTCTGCGAGCGAAAACAATGGCTGGCTTTTTGAGCAGGTTTTCTTTCTTCGTGACCGCAATAACAGCAGAGAAGCTGCAAAACAGCTCTAAAAAGGAGAAACGGCTTCGAAAAGCACTGTATTTTAGCTGTCTGTTTGGAAACAGTGGTGTCCAGAGAAGGGAATTACCGACGTAATTGGAATTACGAGTCCGTTGAATTCAACACTACACTGGAGTGATGCCGAGATTAATAAACAAACAAGGACAAACAAGACACGATTCAGGACCTAATAGTCAAACAAGAATTGCCGGCTACCGCTACTAATCTCATCATCACTACTCCGAGAACCTCGTGTATTTTGGGGAGGGAGTTCCCGTGTCGCTTGTCTGAATTTTAAAATCTCCCGTGTCGGTGTTTAAATTGCTAATTCTCGGCCTTAATTTCACTAATAATAATAACAATAATAACTGTCTCAGCTAATCGTCCTCGCGAAGTACAGCAAGGACGCAGCTCAACAAGGTCGAACCGAAAGCATATACAAGGCGCCTCTGGCAGCCGCTATACGGTCCATGTATGACCTTGGAGCACAGCCTACAGCCAGCTCGAATAAGCCGTACGTTGGTTTTTGCTGTGGGAGGAAAACCGGAGTACCCGGAGAAAAACCCTCGGAGCAGGGTCGAGAACCAACACAAACGCAGCCCACTTGCGGCGTCACCGGGAATCAAACCCGGTGCCACATTGGTGGGAGGCGAGTGCTCTCACCACTACGCCACCCCTGCTCCCCTCAGTGTCGGAATTTTGCCGGGGATGATGTCTCTTGTCGGGATTTCATTTTATGTGCTGTCGCTACTTTTTGGGCCATGTCGGTTGTTGGAATTTACCCTGGCAGGACCTCGTTTTAGACCGCAGAAAAGTCCATTTTTTCCCGCTGCTCTATCTTGTCAACCGGTGTATGTGTGAACTCACAAGCCAGCTATTGCGTCTGAAACAAAGAGACTGTAGAGCTTTGCAAACTAAATAACTTTGACAGCTTTTTTCCCTCGGAAAGGTCTGTTCTTATCTAGTATAAAATTAGCTAGATTAGTTGATTTTTCCGCATTTTTTCGTGATTATTTTGTCGGAATATTGTCCGTTGGGATCGACGTTGGGACGGTATCTTGTAATAAGACGGTCGACCCCTCACAATACTTGTCATTTTATATGTTAAGGCGTGTAACATTAAAATGTTATATTTATTCAATTCATTCGTTCAATTTTTATTTTGGATGTTTTATTCTGACTCCATCACAAGTGTTTGTTGTTTCGTTCCGAGGGCTTCTCTTTAAGCTTTTAAAATTGGGCAGGATGGGAAAAACCTTTGGAGCGAGGTTGCTCGTGCTTTTAACCCAACTTTTTGCTATTTTCCCTTTCTGTTCCTCAGTGGCACTAACTTCCTCGTGCCGTTGCTATGGGAACCTGTTAAGGTAACGCAATGAATTTTTCCAACTAATAATAATAATGGAAAATATTTATACAGGGTAACCACTTCAGTTATAGAGTGTTTTCACTTGACGTCACGGCGGCCATGTTGGTGTTGCAAAAGAAAGAAACGGCGGCTATGTTGGTGTTCCAAGCTAAACCTCTTGGAATTACACTCTATTTTTATGCAAATACTTTCTTTTGTTTCAGTAAACCAATATGCCCGGTGGTCACGTGAATGAAAGCGCTCTACATACGTTTTTATGCATACAATAAAACTAAGAAATACACAAACCTGTTCGGATGACAGCGACGTCAGATGATTGACAGCTGCCCATGAATCAATTTTAGGGGTAAAATGGTTAATGATGGCTCTGCAAAAACACAACTGGATTACATTGATTTGTCGGGAACAGCAATCTTAAACAGCGCTTTCACTGAATTGAAATAAACTGGATATTTTTCTTCAAATTTAAATTTCAAAAGGAGAAATGCGCAAAAACAATGTAAGAAATAAAAAAATGCACAGTAAACAAAGAAAACATATACGTAAAAAGAGAAGGAAAATCACACAAAAACAAAGCGGACTGAAAACCAAAGAATTGATAGCCAAAAGGTTTACAAGTAACTGGGAACAAGATAACCCGGCCGTTCCGTAAGCGATCAAAGATTTACGTACAACATCGTGTTGGAAAAACATGTTTGACCGTTTAGCCGCCTCTATCAACTTTGCATTGAAATGACTTTCCAAGTTTGATCAAAATCAAACATTTTTACCCAACATTCGCGTCACCAGCAAATGTTTGATCGTTTAGCCTGGACTTTACGTTGGTCGCTTGCTAAACCTGGATTCTCGTTCAGCCGGAGTTCCTAGCATGGTTTACCAACAGACAAAAACATTTTTTCTAAGGGACGGACCATTAGAAAAAACCGGAGGGGGAGGGACATAGCCTGCAACAGCATCCTGTTTTTTAGGCTCTAGAGAAGCGACAACCGGAAATGACCTTTGCGTTCGCAGGCTAGGGGTGACAATCCCCCCCCCCCCCCTGCCGCAAGCGGTGGTACCTAAAAAGAATCATGCAGAGGAAAAAAATCCTGCAGCCAGACCTACCTGACATTTACTAAGGAGCTGGATAGACGAGCCGCTGCATCTTTCCAGTCACCACCATTCGTGGAGTGTCTTAATGCTGTTGAAAAAAAGAAAGAAACAATCCGACATCCATTAAGCACCAGACTTCCACACAAGACGAAACAGAAACGTTGCGGAGCAAAGATGGGAATCGGGAACAAAGTAAATATTGCGTGTGTTCATAAACGTGGTAGTATTTTAGGAAACAAGAAATGTGTGCCATATTTCTTTCGAAAGATATTTCCTCGGTTACGAGGTTTCGTGATGTTCCAGTGCGGCACCCTTGTCACTCCAGCCACTTCCCACAAGCTTCCCATTTTCATTGCTTGTTTTATTCATGTGGGTACTTGAACCTGGGTACTAGCTGTGCCATGCTGATGAGGCCTAACAAGGCCGAAACAGCTATCCATGGTTGCTGATGCTCGGGCTCAAACTTTATTTGGTGGATTTAAGGGGTAATGCCAGCTACCATGTGGCCTTTGTGCCCGATGAGTGGCCAGCTTTCAGGTTTTTCGTGAGGTATCCTCGTCACCCCTTGCCACATCCCACGAGCTTCACATCTTCAAATTTTCGCAAGCGCCTTCTTCTCCTTGATCCACTAATTCCTATCTATGGGAAGTCTTTGTGGCATTGAGAGCGAAAAAACGGGCAAAAAACAACCACCATTAAATGAATTAAACGACTTACCCATTGAATAGAGGTTATCGAAGATCTGGTGAACTCGGATAATTTCGTAATACAGTTCATCGTAGGAAGTTGGTGAGGGAAGAAATGTGTCTCCATACGTGATAAAAAGGTTAAAAATGTTAACCACCTACACATAACAAACAAAGAAACAAAGAAATTAAAGCATATTCGTGAATCTAGAGGCGAGAGGAGATACATCGGGTAGATGCTTGGTATTTGGTTTTTGGAAGAATTTCGATCCTAACCCCTTCCTAACGCCTCTTTTTGTCCGAAGAAAATTTTAGCAGTTTGCTAGCCTGCATCTTCCCTAATATCAGAGTCTTCTCCGATATTCTTTTTCTGTTGCATTGAAATTTTCTTCCCGGCTCAATATAACGGAAAACAATGGACCCTGTATCCACTGGCCTGCAAGCTTGCATCAGTGGGGAGTCGGTTGTAAGGTATTCATTTCTTTATGGCTGGACTTTTTCGCGCTTTCTATGTACCATTCTTCTTACAGACTTTGGTTTCTTCACTTTCAAGTTTCTTTTCACCCTTGGCCCCTTATGGTTACCTCGTCGTTAGACTTTACGATAAGCAGTTTCCTGTTTGCTGTGTTAAGGTTTAAATACTGAGCCATTTTTGAATAAGTGAACTGAGACATCACAGAAACAGAAAAGGTTGTCAGAAATGCAAAGGCACGGAGTTTTCAAATTCCTACCGCAAAGGAAACAACACTTACGTTTTATTAACCGAGTAACAGGCCAGGTTTCCTCCCTTCCCCTCCCTCCCCTCCCTCCCCTCCCAGAAAAGCATGATTCTCGGGTTAGCGTTTTACGTGCTGACGACCGGATATTGATTTTCAAAAAGCCGCTCGACAATGGTCAACAACAGGAGAAACACGCTCGTGTAGTCTCTGTCTCGGTCTCGGTCTCATCAGTTACCTGTGACGCTAGAGAGAAGATATTGCAGGTCTTGGTCAGATGCGTTTCACTGGAGAGAAGAAACTTCAGGAAATTCATGAGAGCCGTCCAGAAATTCTTCCACGAGTAGGCAAGCCTTACACGGCAGCGCTTCTGATAACACAACATACGATGCAGGATTCCAAATGTTTTACTAAAAGAAATAAAGGAACAGAGCTGTTGGTAATGCTTTCCTTCTATAACCCAGGGCCTTACAAGGCAGTACTGATCTGATAACCAAATGATAATTCAGTTTAATAACTTCTTCTTTTACAAAAAGATGGACAAGCGAATGGCCTAGAACATACAAAATGATAATTCTAAAACAGACTGTCATCAGATTTGTTAGTTTTCGTTTAGAGACTATTTTGACATCATTTACCTGTACAAGTCAGCTGGTAATGTTTTCATCATATGAGTTACAATAAACTCCACCATAAGATCTGAAAGAATTAGAAAATATAGATATCCCAATTGTATTTAGAAATACCATGGGTAAAAGAGATTCGAGTTCCAAATATATCTTGAGGTCCTTTTCCCTTCCCAGTGTCTCAACTACTATCTTAGGCTCGCTTACCGCAGCTGATTCGGAAAATGATCCTGTCCTCCCCCCCCCCCCCCCCTCGAAAAGTCTTTTCTCGGGGAGGGGATACTCCGGAGCCGAGTGAGCGGGCGGAAATCGAGCCTACGACTATCTGGGCAATCTGGAATACCCGATTCCCGGAACATCTGATGTTCCTTCCGTTTACTGTTAAACAACTACAACAAAAGTCTACAGAATTGAATTGAAGAAGTGATCAGGGAGAAGATAAGGCTCAAGGCTGGTATTGGCGGTAGGGAAATAAAATTCTCTCTCGTCATCTAATCTCTTGTGTCCTTAATACTTACCAAGCAATGCACAAGCGAGTGGTCTTGATGGAGCGTTTTTCTCTATAACAGCTCCTCTATGGTACATTTGCTGAAAAGTGAACAGTCAAGTAGACTCTTGAACAACATTTAAAGAGGGTTAAACGTTCCATAATAATGACGAATCAGGATCAAGTGGAAGAAGTCTTCACGCATTACCAGCCAAATAATCTATCTTATCTACGAGGATTTGTTTGGATAAGGAAATTACGTTAGCTCGTTCAATCAAGCGAAGAGTTCAAGCGACGTGTTCCTGTAGCGTTTGCTTGTAGAGCGACACAACAGTTTGAGAGAGAAACGAGAGGTAACTGAAGCTAAAACACCCGTAAACAACACAAAATGTTTGTCTTTGGGTAGTTGTCCAAAACCATCAGGACAAGTCTCCCACGCAGCCGTTTTTTTTTTGTGTGTGTGTGTGTGTCATTTGCGTGACGACACAAAGAACGGCTGCGTAGGAGATAAAAGAAGACCGCAAAACAGCCGTATTTTTTGCGTTATCGAATGCGAGGTCTCGTCAAGTGAAAGGCCTGGTGCGAGAGTGAAAAGTAGAATGAATGAACTTAATATATGCGAAGCGGACAGTCTCTCCCCAGTCTCACTCTACATTTTCACTCTCCCTCCAGACCTTTCACTTGACGAGATCTCGTATTCGACCAACGCACAAATACGGCTGTTTTGCAGTGAAAGATAAAAGTTACAGGCCGTCAAACTTTGAAACGCTCAGTATTATTGAATGCTAAAAACTCCCACTGCGTGGTCGCAAGTTGTTTTTACCCGATACCCTATTCGCTTCCCCCTTTCTGTCACCTACCATTGAGTGAGGGGATAGGTCCGGTTCCTCTCCACACAGTAACACATGATTTTATACTTACCACTCTGTGAAGAGGGACAGAGAATGTCATGTTTGCATCGTGGAGAAAAGCGTTTGCGTATTGATCCTACAAAGAACAAGAAGCAATAGCGCACTGAATTAAGATACGTGCACGCAGGGAAAAATTGTTTCCAGACAAAAGTGAAGTCTAATTTAGGCCTGTGCTACACGCCTATGAATTGAAGTTAAGATAACTACAACAGTGCAAATAAACGGCGAAAGTCTGGATTACCTAAACCTGGACAGGCATTAAAGAAAGAGAATTAAACCTCGCAATTGACGAGCCACAGACTATATGAATGCATAATTATGGTTTGGTGTAAGAGGGTAACTGGGAAGAATGGCTTTGCTTTGGAATCGATTGCAAAGTCTGACTCGATATTTATCTGTAGTTAATTCTTACCTCGACGATGCATGTTAAAATGATTTGGCAGAGTTTGGCATTGCTTACTCCTTTGTCATCTGGAGTGAAAATAAATGTTAGTCATTTTCAATGTTCAGCATTCTACACTGTAATCCCTTGAAAAAACAATAAAACTCTCTTTCCGGGATGCAAAAGGTTAATGTGATACTCTTGTAAAAAGGTATCAGGAGAACCACAAAAAGTGACAATTTGTTGTGACTTTTGGCAATTTTGGAAGCTCGGCAGTATTTAGTGATGCAATTTCTGGCAAAGTAGAGGAGACTTTTCATTTCGTTAATATTTTAAAATGATTATAAGATATTACAAACTTTGTTGTAATAAGAACATTGTATGTTGTACATACCTTTAGTATTCTGTAGAGCAATCGATGAGTAAGTTAAGAGAGTCACAAGCAGATTGGTAGGTTGACTTAGATCAGCAGGAACACCCTCAACCACAGCAGCTACAAACACAAAAGTAGAGTTCGGGCTAACGCTATGTTAAGGAACTTTTTGGGTGTTATTTTGCTCATAAATTGCTGACTTATCACATACAGGCTTGTTTTCATGTGGTTAACATTGCCCGTTTTTTTTTTTTTTTTTGCTGAAAACAATGGCCAAATATTGCGTTTTACGAAACAACTTAATTGTGTTTTTAGGTTTTGACAAATGACAACAGAAGACGCCTTAGAAGACGCCGAACATGATTTTTGGCAACCTCGTTCCAAGGTTCTCTCCTCTTTCTTCCCGCAGGAGAGACCCTGGGAACGAGGTTGGAATTTTGGACCATGTTTTTTCGAAAACTATGCGTAAAACAACGAAAATATACAGGACAATGTGAATGTTCAAGTACACATAAAAATTAACACACTGACCAGTGTAACTGCGAGAAACACATTTTAACCACATCCACAGATCTACATTCAGTGACAAAAAGTGTTCTCACCAGGAGCTGGCCTCTCAACAACAGGGGGTGCTGCAGTGGGTGATGGGGGAGGACTGGACCCTGGTGCTGTCTAAAGAGCAAACAGACATAACTGCAAAATTTGTGAATGCTGTATTCTGTATTTTTTGCTTATTTACCTTGCACACATGTATGTACACTGTAAAACAAATGAAAATATAACTCTTTGCTAACATTTAATTGCCATGCTAATGTGCAACATTTCTTTTTTTTTTTGGAAGTAACAGAGAATCCATTAATTCACACCTCAAAATTTTATCTGCTGGCAAAAGCCAAGTTTTAAGATACAACATATGCTTGGGAACTAGAACTGTCATTTTTGTTGCTAAATAGACTTACTGAAAGCCAAATAATAAGAGTTCTGAAATTGCAGTTTGGACTTAAATTGTACCCATATTCAGCTAAAATCAGCTCACCGTGACATGACTGAGGACAGTGAAGAAGTTTCTGTTGAGGTGCACCGCTTCATACAATGCTAGAAGAACGGCCTCATTGGTACTAGAAAGAGGGACAAACTATCATCAATTTTACGCAAGAGAAGATTGGCTTGCCCTTCTTGAGTTGTGCAACTGTAACTGTTACAGTACTTTACCTAAAACATTCTGCTTTCTCTGCTTCAGCGACAAACATACTCCCAACCTACAATGAACAGAACCTTCAGCACACAGTTATAATAAATGCTTACTTGGAACAATTTAGATTTCAAGATCCAATCACCACTTTAGCTATTTTTCATTTGATTTTTACAAAGATATTATCAATTTCTCAAGCAGATGTTCCAAAGAGTAGAAGCCAATTCTCATACAAAACTGGTAATGGAACTTATTAATCCTCCTGATGCCTGCTCTAACATGGCTGCATGTTTCCTGAAAAACAGAGTAAAATAATGAAATAATGACTATTAATAAAACTTTTTTTAAGCTTGCTTTTGTCAACAAAAATTAAAAACATCAGGAAAATACAACAAGCTTGTTCCACTACTTGATCATATGCCTCAACATTCTATCAAGCACATAAAGAACTTCTTGATGTACCTGTTGTAGTCAGTTAGTGCAGCTGAAATCACACATCCAAAGCCCTAAGAGAAAATAAACTGAGGTTCATGTCAAATAAATATTAAATGAATAAATCAGTGATGTTATAACACAAAATAACATTTTGACTATCATTAATAGATTACTTAAAATTAGTTATGCACACTAAGCCATATAATTTGTATTTTGCTGTGGAGTGACTTTACAAATAGAAATTGAAAATAGCTTCCAGTAAACTAATGGAGGCTGACTTGTGCCCTGATGGTTTCCTAAAAGTTACCTTGAAAGTCACAGCTTACATTTATTTGACTTACATTTAGTGCCAGTTCATCATCCAAGATTGACAATTTTACAATGTAAGGATTTGATGCCTGAAGAATATTAAGAGGAAAAATGTGTTAAAAACAGACTGAGAAATATGGTTGTAGTGTTAAAATTGTTCTTGCATTTCACTGGGGTTTTTGACCATGAAAATGAAGGACTTTGAATATTTATTTCCTGGTGTTTTAATTAATTAATCTATTCATTAATAATTAATTAGATTAATTAGATTAAAGTGATCACAGACATCTGTGCCTAAACAAAAAAGAAATGTTGTTCAAACTCACCTCATACTTCCTGTAGTTAACAAGGATTGTCAGAAGAAGCATTGCCTCATAACCATGCTGTTGCCTAGCTACTGGATCAGCAAGAACCTGCAATAAAATGGAAAATTCATACGCTCTGGCCACCAGACTAAAACCGCAAATCCAATTTACAAATAAATATCAATAGCCCACCTGAATAATGGCTTCAAAAATGCTGTTGATCATGATGTACTCAACAATTGTATTTTGACTGACATTGTCTGTTGCCTAGGAGCAAAGAAATCATCTTCTGTTCTCAAATTATTCTTGAAAAATTTTGAAGTATTATTATTGCGACCTCCAGACACTATGTTAAAGATTTTCAATCTGTTCAATTTCGAGATAAGTAAATCAGTAAACTTTATTTAAACACGGGCAATTCATAACTATATTCATGTGTCGGAACGGAAAACGTGACAATTGCGTGACGCGAAACGTGATGTCATAGAAACCGGTTTCAACCAGTCTAGTGAGCATGAGGGAGTGTGGTAGAGCGGAAAGAAAAAAAAAGAGTGAGCGTGTTTGATGAGTGCGATGTAAATCAGTAGGTGAATAAACGCGGTTAAAAGTTAGCTGGTGTCAAGGAATCATCGCGACAAAAGTGGCGACCCTGCCAGGACGGTTCCGGAGAAAAGGAGAGTTCTAAAACAAGCGACGAGAGGAATTCACAACACAAAGGTTCACGGACCAAATGTCAACATGAGCGAAATCAAAACATTGCAAGAGAAGATCGAAGGTAAGCTGAAAATGCTTAAGTTTACCGTAGAAGATACCGAGAAAATACTCGAAACCGAAGATGTAAAGGCTATCGAGAGACATGGGAGTGCTTTAGAATCTATTATTGACAAAACACATCAGCTTAAATTGCAAGTTCAGGAATTGCGAATCGAAAACAACGAGGACCTTGCGGAGATTAGAAGCTGGTCGGAAAATCTGGAAGCCCAAATCGATAAATTTGAAGGGACTCTCAAACAAGTAAGGCATGTAGCCGCTGATATTAGGTCAGCCGAAGAGGAGAAACGCGAAGAAGAAAAACGGAAACGAATCTTGGATGAAGAAATCGAGTTGGAAAAGGTCAAATTTCAAGCGCGTGCGAAACTCGAGAAATCAGTGAAAACGTCCTTAGAGGATTCAGAGAATTCTAGCAGCATTGGAGCGAAATTACCGAAGCTTGAGATATCAAAGTTTCAAGGAACCTTTCTTGATTGGACAAGATTTTGGAGTCAGTTTGAAACTGAAATCGACAAAGCCAAGCTAACTCAAGTAGCGAAGTTTTCTTACCTGAAGGAGCTACTGGTACCCAGTGTCCGCGCATCCATCGACGGACTTCCCTTCACAACCGAAGGGTATGAACGGGCAAAACATATTTTAAAAACCAAGTATGGTAAATCCAGTGAGGTGGCAAACGCACACATGCAATGTATTATTGGACTGTCCACAATTCATGGTGTGGATCCAGCTAAAATTCATGAATTCCATGAGAAGTTAACAAGTCACATACAAGTACTAGAGACCATGGGGAAGATTAAGGAAATTGGAGGGTTTGTGCGTGGAACGCTTGATAAGATACCTGACATTCGAGCAGACCTGGTTCGTCTCGATGATAACTGGCAAGAGTGGGGATTTCCAGAACTAATTGAATCCTTGAGAAAGTGGTGCGACCGCAATCCTATTCCCAGTAGAGATCAGATGCCTAGCATACCAGACAGCGATCATTCACACCGTGACCAATCAATCCGCAGTCCACCAAACCGTGGTCGTGACCCGTGGACCCAGTACCCATCTTATCGTCACTCTCGAAACCGCTATCCACCAAGGAAAAATCCTGCCTATCAAACCAAGGATGAAAGTGCTAAGGTTGCACGTGTCTGTGTCTTTTGCAATGGCGAAGACCATCGCTCTGCAGAGTGTGGGAAGTTCCCTAGCATCTCCCAGCGCAGGAGGATTTTAAGTGACAAGAAGTTGTGCTTCAACTGCACGGGTATGAGACATCAAGCGCAAGACTGTCGCAGCAAGAATGCCTGTCAACGTTGTGGCAGTAGGCATCACACGTCTATTTGTGACAGGTTGCCTAGCAACAGTCAGATGATGCTGGTGACAGATGATCACGAGGGTTCAGTCATCTATCCAGTGGTGGTGGTGGTAGTCGATGGTATCAAGTGTAGAGCGTTGTTGGACACAGGTGCTGGTAGTTCGTATGTATCAGCAGCTCTAGTCGAACGGCTCAACAAGCGTCCAACACATGTTGAACACAAACAGATAGAGATGATGCTTTG
>JAEMWC010000167.1:132500-150000 GCA_016490735.1 Pachyseris speciosa | reverse complement strand
CAGTGCCATTTTCAGTAAAAAAATGAAGAAACATGTACTGTGCTTAAAAAGTAACTTGACTCCACACATGGTGACAAATATTGTCAAAAATGACTTGATAGCTGTAATGTTAAATGCAGTGTGTATATCTACCTGGATAATCCCAACAAGGAATGTATGCAAACTTTCTAATAATCCCTAAAGAAAGAGAAATTTGAGTGAATTTGTCAGCATAAGGGATATGATGCAAGACAGTCATATGCTAATTTCACAAAAAAAAAATGAATCATAGGTTATCTTACATTTTATTAAATTTGATTTAAGTTGTTGTAGGCACATTATTGTGGTCTTATACAGGTAAAAACAGTGAGACCACATTTTCTTTCTTTCTGTGAGCCCAAGCCATTCTTAGGATTGCTGAAAACAACATACCTGCATTTGTGCCTCAGCAGCATCAAATCCAATCAGAATGTTAATAACATCAAACCCGTGGTCTCCTAATCTCTTTCTGTAAACAGACCGAACTAGTGCACACAGTGTCTAAAAACAACACAGAAACAGTGACTTGATGGCATTCGGGGAGAGGAGCATGTCAAGAATGAGTTTGTATTTTCAAAACGTTAATCGTTCTGTTACTATTCTGTGTGGAAACACACTGAGGTATGACCCATGAATAACATGTACGACAACACATTTTTTGTTGGAGAAACAAACTCGTAAACATTCCAAACTTTCCAAAATTGCGACATCAACATCAGTGTTACTGCATGAAATTTCGACAGCGACATGTGGCCCTTCTGAAATTGCGATATGTTAAGGTTTGAAATTCAGATGGGGGACGTAAAGATCCCCCCTAACAGGGCCTCAACTGTCCAAACACAAATTAAGATGTACTGGACTGTACAGAAGGAATGGAATGTTGTTAACTTGGACACTAAACACCTACCTGGAGAGAGTTAACTAGTTTGATCTGATGTTCACCTCGCAAGGCAATGCAACATTGAACAAACAAAAGGTTGATGTTTTCCTGAAATAAAAAAAATTGTCTTGGTGAAATGTTTTAAAACAAAATTAACGAGAAAAGTATGCAACAATGTTTTGCTGTCTTGAGGATAGCACTGTCGAGTTTAGATCATGCAAATTAGATGCAACAAGGGTTTTGCAGAGCTATACAGGATAATGAAAATTATTTTCATCACAACTGTTTCTTCATAAAGTCTTCATTGCATCTAATTTCCATAATCTCAACAATGCTGTCATGAGGAATGGCAAACATTGTCCCTTACTTTTATCATTATACGTGGTTTCAGAAAATATCCGTATCTCCTTCAAAGACTGTTGTTTCATTGAAAAATTCCATGGGGCAGAGAAGGAGGCTAAAGTAAGAGACAAACTGAATTTTCCAAAGGGGTGGAGGAGTCAAAGTAAAGATTAAGGGGGGGGGGGGTTAGATATTTTCCAAGAAAATGCAATATGCTACAGACGTCCATGGACTCACTCTTGTAGTATGCAAAGTAAATGTTACAGTTTCTGAAACAACACAACTCTCTTTTTGTACCTTAACATCCATTAGTTCCTCTTCACTGAGCTTATCAATACACTTCTCCAAATACACAGCATTGACCTGAAGAAACAGAAAACTTTAAATCATCAGTTGTGGGCAAAATCTGTTCTTAGTCTAAGGTCTAGCTTAAATGTATGCCTTACCGCTCAGCAACTACACATGTTTTGTCTGTGATTATTAATTGAATTATACATCAATAATGTGTTTCCAAAGTTTTAAGCATTTCCTGCAAAACTGGTGATAAACAGTTATTTTCCAAAACTTTGGTTAAATTTCATCAATTACAGCTGTGCCGTGGTTGAAGAAAGGCAATAATTATTAGCACTACTATACAACTCACCCTCATAAGAAAAAATTCATGCCAGAAATTTGGACTCTCACGCGATGGGTCTCCTCCCTATAAAGTGTAAAACATGTAATGTGTAAATATTTGTATACCAGCTACTACATAGATCTTTTTTCTTTGGTTCAGTTTTAACCCATCAAAATGTTTTCCAGCACAATCAAGATGTTCATTCTTTGACAACAGCTGACTTCTCCTTTAGGGACATAACACCTGTGCATGTGCAGCTGGTAATCAAATACTTATAAACCAGATGAGAATAAAGCTATCCAATCAACTGGGCTTATTGTTTTTTATGCATACTGTTACACCAGGTCTCGGTGATAACTTTCTATGTAAATGATATCTCGCAATGATCATGGTCACAAATATCACAGGTACTGAATTAAAAGACTGAGATTTAAAATATTACTTAAATGAAATCTTCTCGCCTAGGTATTTACCTTAAAAAACTCGTCATAGATTCCCACGATTTTCTCTTTCACTGGCTTCTTTGGTGATAAAGGTCCTGTTTTCGTTTCCGTCATGGCGAGGACCATCGCATTCAAAAAATCGCCACGAAATCAGAAATTATAATTCAAGAACCGCACATGTACAGTTTGGCGATCCTCCCAGTCCCCGAGGATTTCAAATCATATTGTCTCTTGTTCCTCCCCAATGAAAAAACTGCAATGATTCAAGAATCCAGTACGTACTCAACAAGAAACAAAGTCAATTAAACGTGCACTGAAGCCGTATTTCGCGCTGAATAAGAAGCAGAGATATTATGTGTATGTACCAAAAAATACAAGTGCCAATTTTAGGGCGAGCATTGGCACTAGTGAAGTCAACCGCTGATAACGGAGCACGTGACTGGTGACTGGCATGCTCATACCTTTGCTATAGAGACAAACCGCTGACTCAATATTCTCAAATGTCGCCCCTAGTCACGAGACTTTAAATTTCCCAGAATTCTGCATTCGCGCCAAAAACTTTACACGTGAAAGTATGAAATATGGCGGACGTACGTGCAGAGAAACTTTGAACCCGGTCATTTAGAACGATAAAATTATGGGTCTTACGAGGAGCGAAGCGTTCGAAATCTTGGAGCTTCCTTTTGGTTTGTACTTTATTCCCTGATTGATTTGGTCAAATGGAATGAGACCCTTTCTGACGGGAGACAAAATAGCTAAAACCCAGTGACATATTTCGTTATGGTTCAACACTCAGGGAACTGTTTTGAAGGAAAGAATTCTTGTCTTTTTAATCTTTCCCTATTAGATAATCGCTGATTAATTGAGCTAAGTAGATTTTAGCTCTATCCTCGAAGTATTTGAGATGAAATGTTTGAACATCAACAGAAGTGTTGGCGAAATTGCGTGACGAAATTCGAACTCGACCATTGTAATTTATTGTTCTGTCAGCTAAGTATTAACGAAAACTGCGTTCTTTTTAAAATTATGCGATTGTTGAGTACATTTAGCATGCAGTTAAAGACTCCTTTTAGATACGTGCTAAATTTCAAGTTGTTTGATATCTGTTTTGTTTTGTTTGGCTTCTGCTGTAATTAATACAAGGGATGTTGTTTTCTAAACAGGAAGTAAAAAAGTAATTATAATCATTGCACAAAGACACGATTTTCTATTGTCTGGGACAAACGACTTCAAACGTCGTTTTTCACCAGCATCTTAATTAGCTTTCTTTTCTTTTTGATGTATGTGATAAAAATGCCATTTGATATGCCAATGCTCATATCAAATCAAAAAGTACACATGTGTTTGAATTAATTTGTTCTCTTGGTGTTTCAAGGTTTCCTTATTTCCACACAGCAATAAAAATGTGTGTTTATGTATAATTTTTATTTATTTTGTAACTCTTACTTGAATATCAATAAACAGAAAAATTATTAATAACTTTTACAGAAAAAAATGTGGAGGTTTGCTAGCAAAAACCCACATGGTTAACAGTGTTCACACACCTAATCTGGTATTTAATACTATTTTTTTTTCTTAAAGTACCGTAGTAAGCTTCTCATTTTAAATAAGTAAAACCAAATATTTACAGTTGGTATACCACCTTTAATTTAATTCCAGTGAGACTTTTGTTTCATTATAAAAGGCATGGATTTGAAATTGTTGATCTGCAAATGTTTGTGCAAAAATAAGCACCATAGTCTCTGCATGTTTTATAACTAACACTGTTGCATGTTTTTAGGAGCAGGCCAGGATGAAATAAGGTCAAGTTACAAACGTCTTGCTTTGAGGTGGCATCCTGACAAACATAACAACAGTGAGGAATCAACAAAAGTAAGATCCAAGTTTTCCAAGTACAACATTGTACATTACATATTTTATCTTTCACTGGCTTGTTATGACAGAATTAAAAAAATAGGGTATCACAGTCTCCACTTGACAATTGAATATGGTACTTGCAGTCAGGTTTGAATTCAGTCTTGATAGTTAGATCTTTAAAAAAAAAGCACTCACAAAGAGCAAGATTGAAAAGAAAGTGTTTCTCATTGTACATTTTATGTGAGAATGCGGACTAAAGAATGAATATGTGTATGATCATCGTAGTTGGGAACACTACTTAAGAAGAAGTGAAAATAAAGCGTGAAAAAATTAGGCTTATACGGGAGTTGAACGTACATTGTACATTGTAATTAGCTTTGATTTGAATAGCCCATTTTACAGTTGTGTGCTCAGTGACCTGGCCTTTGAGTGGAAGTTAGGCTGGAGGTGACCTTGTTTTGATACATACCTCTCTGTCGTGGACTAGTTAGCATAAAAACAACATGATTAACAGAGAAAAGCAGTGAGATTTGTGTCAAAGCAAGGTCACCACCAGCTTCGCTTCCCCTCAAAGGTCAGATCACTGAACACACAACTGTAAAATGGGCTATCGTTGCACATGTCCAAGTTTATCTGTGGCTTTTCATTTGGCCCATGTTTAAGGGTTGTGTGAGAGTTTTGAGGTCAGCAGTAGCTGTAAATAACTAGAAAACTGTGAAAAAACAAGCAAGGCTGGTTACATGGTGAGGAATATATACATTTAAACCAATATTTTGGGAGGCACAGCCTTCCTTCATTAGGGAGTTACATATTAAATATGCATCAGCATCAGCAAATGTACACAAACAACGTATGTGTAGCTCTGGGCCATGTGGTCTCTGATAATGTTTGGGATGATTGGGTTCAGAATGTTCTCAAAGTCCATTCTCGTCATCCCAGCAGTTTCTTCAATGCACAAATCCTTAACATCGTTATTGAAATAAACTTTCTCTATCTGATGCTTTCAAGAAACACTTTCTGGTGTGGCCCCATTACATGACTAATCTCCTCTCCATACTTAAACATGAAGAATAAGCACATGCTGCAGTTTTTTCACTTGCATGTGTACAACTGTACTTGCTGGTTGTCTATGTTGGTCAACAATGAGGGTGTTGGAATTTCGCGTCAAGACTCGTTGCACAATGAAATTACACATAATTGTGATCAACTCTTATGAACTCTAGTGCTGGTTTGGCTCAAGTTCTAGCGGCTGAAGATAACTCAGACACAACTCCTACGAGAGCCAGTTCTCAGCAGCTCTTGTCCTTGTCTGAGCTCATTAGGCTCTGTTTCATTTATTACTGCATTGTATTTTTTCCAGAAATTTCAAGAAGTGTCCTCTGCATATAAGCGACTTACAAGTGAAGACTCTGATGAAGTTAACTTGACTGTCGTAAGTTCCTGTATTTTAATTCTTACTTTTTACACATTTATTTAAGTTATAATTAGTTAGCTCTTAAAGTTTTTCAGACAGAGAATTTTGTCTTTTTATCGTTTAGGTTTATTATTCAAGTAATGCTTCTCATTGAGTTTGGGCAGACTACCATATTCATGTATTTAAAATTGTCCCCACAAATAAGGGAAAAATTGAAAAAAAAAACTAATAATAATTTATTATTATCTATGTTGGATTATTTATTTCATTTCCTTTTATTTGCAGGCTGACATGTTTGACCTTTTTGCCCACATTTTCTTCCACCGTAATGGTATGTACATGTATGTATAGCTTACTTGGAACTTTTTGTTACTGATCATCCTATACCAATACTGTGTCTAAGAGATTACTGTACATTACCATTTTAAAGTTTCTTTGTGGTGTAAGTTGGTTCTGCACATAACTTTGATGTTCTTGTTAAATGTTCTGTGTACAGTTTAAAATTATGGTTTTGTTTTTGTCATTTAATATGAATACATGTATGACTTATACAATGTTGATCATACGTCAGGGAAATTGGTTAAATTTGTACCAACATAAAAGGCATGTTGGTGTTAGACATGCACTATCTTTAACATTTCAAACATGATAAAATTATAATTATGATGTTGTACTAGTCTTCCAGTTGTCTAGTGGCTTTGTAGCAACTTTACAGTGCAAATGTGAGGTTGAAACTGTATATTTTCTCATCCAAGTCCATTTACATTGCATTGTTAGTGATAGCTCTCAACATTTTTGTTGTTTCCTAGGAGTGTTTACTTGCTATAACCCCGCAGTGTATGACTCAGATGACAGTTACGGCAGTGATGACGATGATGATGACGACGATGATATTGACGATGAAATTCTTAACAGTATAGCTCGTAGTTTTAGGAAAAAATATGAAAGAAGAGCAACTGAAAAAGGTAGCAGTGAGTTAGGTAAAGAATTTGTCATTTATGTTGAAACAAGGCCAGTTGAGAGGCTCAAACATAAAATTAATGTTTTACCCCATTGTAGCAAAATGAAAATGTCATTATTATAATATGATAATGACATTTTCATTTTCATATTATTACTGCTGAAGGTGAATGCTAAACAGATCAAAAGAGATAAAGTGTAGAAATCCTTTAATCCTTTTATAATCAACTCTGCAAGTCGGCAAGATTGTATGACTAGTCCATTTTATGTTGCCAAAGGGTACTGTTGGTAGGGTCAAGTACTTGTTTGATACTATCTGTAAGATCAACAAACTTCTCCTTAACAGTTACAGTTTACCAAATAATTAGCAGCCAAGACCCAACACAGGTTTTGGTCATCTCCCCACAAAAGCATTTTAATGGATTTTTGTCCAAAGCGGCCCCCATTGTAATGAGCATACTGTATTTTCCTTGCCCCTTACCACTTTGTAATGTTGGGATTCAGCTGCTGTCTTTTGGTGACTAGATTAACAGAGAGCTACCTCACAGTCCCAATATCCAAGTTATAAACAAATCTTACTAAAACACCCAACTGTCAGGGCTGTCGTTAAAGTGTACCTAAACCCCCAAATTTTTTGGCTAAAATAAATCTTTGCACCTGTTTGAAACGCATTGTGCCTTTCAAAATCTGGCCATCATCTGCCCCATGGCCAAGTCAGAAGGGGCTTGGGTCTATTCTTGATTTGATGTCACAAACTGCTTTGCATGCATGTTTACAAAGACTTGATGTGATGTAAATCAGTTGGTAACGTGAAATCAAGAATAGACCCAAGCCCCTTCTGACTTAGTCGTGGGGCAGACGATGGCCAGATTTTGCAACTTAACACCCTAGAAAAGTCAAAATAACGAGTCACGATTTGGCAAAAGAAAAGGTGCAGTGTGTTTCAAACAGGTGCAAAGATTTATTTTATTGAAAAAAATTTTGGGGTTTAGGTGCACTTTAAAAGCCGGGGGCCAGGTATTTTCCCAGAAATTCTGCATTCAATCCCTGGCTACTTTGACAGAAAAAGAGCATAATGACCATACCACAATAGCGGGATCCTCCGGCTACTTTTTGCAAATCCTCACCTACTTAAAAAAATAGTGACAGCCCTACAACTGTGCTACCTAAATTAAGGGCTGTCAGTTAATTTTTGAAGTACTGTAGGTGAGGTGTGCAAAAAGTAGCTGGGCATTCCAGCTGTCGTGGTACAGATAATAGGGAGCTTTAGGAACAAGAACAGCAACGGCAACAAGAACGTCAGAAAACAATGAGCAAAAACAGTCGCTCTGCACGTGCATTTTACATTTTGGTACATTTCTTTCCCGTCCTCTGCAAAACAACAACATGAATTGACCAAATTTTAGGTTTCCTTGAGAACATGAGCGTGTGACTGTAAGCTTTCTTTATTTTTCCTTACTTTAACAGTATTCATAACAATTTAGCCCCTGAATAACTCGCCAGTATTTTCCAAGTTATACAAATTGGAATAATCGCGAAAGTGTTACATAAACGAGAAGTTAGATTTTAAAATGACGTTTTCGTTGCCATTGCCAAAGCTCCCTAACATGCTTTTTTCTATCAGAGTCGCAGGGGAGGCAACTCAGAATTCGGGGGCAAAATCCCTGGCCCTTGCCCTTAATGACAACCCTGTAAACTGTAGCCAAAACAGGCTGAATGTAATTTAACCCATTGGTGCCCAGCTGTTTTTACGTTTTCGGAGTGATTTTCTGCCTATAAACGATCCATAGGATTTCGTGACTCTTTATGGAACCTCCCATCGAAAAGTGGTGCTGTCCTAAGGCATTGGAGGCTCAAGGTTTCTGAAAACGTCATTCTGCTAGCTATTAGCTATTTTTCATCTGTGGAGCTACAACGACGTCCCAAGCTCGGATTGCTTGCGATTTTTGCTAAGTTTACAACCATTTTTCATCTTTAGTGGCTGCCTGATGAGCATCATTAAGCGTGACGGTAGCTAATAGTCCACCTTCTCAAAGAATTGAGCAAGGTGATGTACTTTGTTGTCGAATTTGGCTTGTTACTCGGCGAACTGGGAATTTGGTCGGTCGGACACTTAATGCCTTTGGGACTCGACTATTGATGAATTTCTCGACCTACTGCCGCATATTTTGGAATTTGTGAGCACTGAAGATGACCACAAGCAGGAATTTTTGGCGGTAGGTCGGAGTGGCAGTGTGTGAAAGAATTGGGGTAAGGAACGGGTGCTGTAAAAATTCTCGTTATTTTCCAGCATGCAATGCGGTCGAGATGTTGAAAATGGCGGAAAGGCCCGAATGCACTGGAACAAAAGCTGTATCTGAATGAATTCAGGCAGTTTCTGGAGTCACTTGTAACTACACCTGAGCCACTTTTAATCTGTGGAGACTTTAATTTCCACTTGGATGCACCTGAAGAGCGGCCTGCTCAGCGGTTCTCTGACTTACTGGACATATTTAATCTCGTACAACACGTCAAAGGTGAGACTCATCAAAATGGTCACACCCTAGATCTTATAATAACAAGATCAGATGAGGCTAGTTTAGTCTCCAATGTACACATTACAGATCCAGTAATTTCGGACCACTTCACTGTGCATTGTGGGTTAGCTATAAAAAGTCCAACTTTCCTCACAAGGAAATCAGCTATTGGAAAGTCAATCAGGTTGACAGAGAGAACTTCAGAGAAGTCATCAGAAACTTGCCATTCATGAATTTTGAGCAAATCAATAATACTGAAGAACTCTCGAACTTGTATGAAAATACTTTGTCCTTATTGCTTGAGCAGCATACCCCCCTCAAAAGGTGTGTTATTACTTTAAGACCTGCGGCACCTTGGTACACTGAAGAAATCACATCACAGAAAGTGGAGCTTCGGAGACTTGAACGCAAATGACGAAAGACTCGTACTACTGCTACATGACGATATTGCTCTCAAGACTATGTCATCGATTTGGAATTGATGGGAAAGCTCTTAAATGGCTACACTCATACCTTACTAATCGCAGTCAGTTCGTATGTGTTGAGAATGGATATTCATCTAGACACGATCTACTTTACGGAGTTCCACAAGGATCTGTGCTGGGACCAATCTTATACTTATTATATACTGCACCCCTTGCAGATGTTATTAAAGAGGATAATAATGTCTTATCATTTTTACACAGATGATATCGCAAATCTATATGTCCTTCCAGCCTTCTAGTTACATCACCACTCTTGATGAAATTAGGTCAACAATAGAAGCTTGTGTCTCTGATATCAATGAATGGATGACGGGTAACAAGCTCAAATTGAACAATGATAAGACAGAGCTGCTGATACTTCATGCACATCACAGACCGTCTCCTTCTCTGGATTCTGTGTATGCAGGCACTGAACTAATTAAAGCCTCCGAATCTGTTAGAAACATTGGAGTCTGTTCAACAAGACACTACTGATGAAGAAACATGTTAACTCCGTCTGCAAGACTGCCTTTTATAAGCTTCGACATTTAGCTACAATAAGGAGATTTCTATCTTATCAACACTTTGAAATACTTATACATGTGTTTGTGACTTCTAGACTTGATTATTGTAATTCGCTACGATCCAGACTGCCACAAAACCTCGTTCAAAAACTTCAATATATACAGAAATCTGCTGCCCGCTTACTATCATTCACTCAGAAGACTGAACATATTACTCCGATACTTAAAGAACTCCACTGGTTGCCTGTTGCTGTCAGAATTGAATTTAAGATCCTAGTACAAGTTTTTAAGGCATACCACGGCATTGCACCACTCTATATATCTGACATGATCACTAAATAATTATGAACCGACCAGGTCCTTACGCTCTTCCTCCAAAAGACTCCTGGTTATCCCGCGGTACAACCTTAAGACATGGAAGAAGAGCTTTTTCTGTGAATGGTCCTATGTTATGGAACAACCTTACTAACCATATTAGAGAAACTGAATCTTTAAGCGCCTTTAAGAAGCAGATCAAAACATTTCTTTTTAAACGTTCTTTTTAAGAAGCATTTTAACTCTTTTTATTATTCTCTTTAAACTCATCAACAATAGATGAGCTTGGGGAAGGTGCCTGGAAAGATGGTGGGGCCTCGAGCACCGGAGCCGAGCGCGTAGGGTAACCATGACAACCCTGTGAGCGGCAACCACCAGGCACCGTCACACTGACAAAAGACAGTGGAACCATGATACTTACCACATACTTACCAGAAAAGGGGAGGGAAGGGCGGGGAGTAAAGTCGCCAAGCACCGTCGAAAAGGCAAAAGTGCACGTGCAAATGAGTTGACCTCAAAACCCGAGCTGTAAAACCACGCGACCCCCTGCAGATCCCCCACCAGTGCGCATGACCGAGACAAGGGAAACTCCAGACCAGCATTGTTTCGCGTTTAACTTAGCTTAAATTACATTTAACCACATTTGACGTTAAAAACGGTCAGTTTCATTCTTGTACAAACTCAAATGGTCATATTTGGTAAAAATCGCCATGTTTCTTGCATTTATTGGATATCCAAATTTAAAGGACATTCCATTTCGTGCTCACAACTGACAGTTAAGGCAATATTCGTGCGATTGAGAAAGTTACAATGTTTTGAAGCATGGGAGTCTTTGGCAGCCGGCACTGGCACCAATGGGTTAAACAACTTAGGGGCTGAAGTTTAATGAAAGGGAAAGTGTAAGTGGAAAGTTTTAATTTGTAGTTTAAGTTATGCAACCCGTATTGATCTCTTATTAGAGTATCTTGTGTTCACAGCTGGACAGCCTGCTCATAACCTAACAGAGGCGGTGAGTTCCAGCATATAATTTTTGTCTATAAACTTGTTTTCTCAACGATCCACATTGTAACTTAGTATAAGTTGTCCAATTTGATATCCCATGTACAAGGTTTAGTCAAAAATTCAGTTAAGTAGATAAGTGACTTAGATCTGCTCTTTCTTCTCAGATTTTATCTGAGTGTTAAAAGAGTATGTAAAATTTTTGTTTTTAATATTGTTGCTGGCGCTATCTTGTGAATTTACAGGAAGCCATGAAAAATGCAAACGAACTTATAGAAGAAGAAGAGAGAGACAGAAAAAAAGCAGAAAAAAGACGAGCTAAAAAGAAGGTGCAGTTTTCTTAAACAATACATTTGTGTGCCTTGCATCTTATATATGTCTCCCTTGATGGTATGGCACTGCAGCGGTGTTAACAGGTCATGGATTATTTCAGTTCGTGTCACTCTTTGCAACTGCACAAGTTGCTGATTCATGTGTATGTTCACATTTAAACAGAGATATTTGCATAATTTGCATTTTCCTGTGAGGAATCACACTTCACCATATGTGTTTTAGTGAAACGTTTGCGACCGTTTTGCATCCTCTTTCTTTTAATAACAGAGAAACAAAGAAAGAAAAAAGGAAAAGGAGAGGGAGAAAAAAGCAAAGGATGAAAAAGAAAATATACAGGTACCAGACATGTTTAGCAGGCAATTAATATTAAGAAAATTGTTGTTGTTGTTGCAGATGAGATGTTCTTTATTCTGTAATCTTTTATTCAGAAATTGAAGTTTCAATCAAAGAGTATTTAAATTGCTTTTTGTAAATTTCCTATGTCCTCAACAATTGTCCTTTTGTCAAGAATGTTTCGGGGAAAGATGTGCACGCATCTGATACTACTATATTAATTTTTGTAAATCCCCCATCATCCCTGGATTTTAATTCAGGTCTGTCATTAGAAGCCAGCAACTGGCTTTTATAGCTTGGCTACTATTATAATAGCAAAATTCAGCCGGCTAATTTCTGTCTGAAAATGAGTAAAACATAACAGCTATATGAAGAATTGCTCAATTTTTGACCGGCTACTTTCTCTGAGAGACCATCTTCTGAAAACCTTAATGACAGCCATGGAATTTCTGTAATCCACAAAATCCCCTAAGACAGATTTCTTTGACTGACTTGAAATCAATATTTTTGATTTCTTCATCCCAGATTTATTAGAGTTTCCCTGTGTTTGGAATGTTGTGCAACAGAACTTGGCAGTTTCATTAATCAACTTTAATAGTCCATTTTCGAGTTTGCCATGACCGCTTTCAAATAAAAGTACTGAGAATGCATTTATACAGGGTTAGCCTCGACCTAAAGTTAAATATTCACAAATTCTAGCGAGAAGATGACCTGTTTACAACTTTGTCTGTTGTTTAATTTTCAAATTTGTGGCACCTTCCTGCCAGTATTTGTGAATATTTTACTTTAGGTTGAGGCTATCCCTGTAAAAATGCATTCTCAGTGCTTTTATTCAGTGGTTATGGCAAACTCGAAACTGGACTATTTACTGTAACTTCAAAAACTGAATGAAGGTAATGTATTGTCCCTTTTTCCTGTTTCTTTCTTTCAGCAAAAGAATAATAAAAAAGAAAATATTCCTGCTGGTAGTAACACACCAGCTAAAGATGCAGATAAAAAAAAGAATACAACAACCACAAGCAAAACTGTAAATAACAATACAAAATTACCGAGCGGTCTCAAAGAACAGTGTGTGAATAGCACAAATTTAAAACAATCCGGAAAAACAGAACAACGTACATCAAAAAGGTAAGTGACCTTCTGAGCCCTTTGTTGGACATTTCATGTAGAGTTACAGACAGAAAATAATTATGAAACTTAATTCAGGCCACAGTGGCAGGGGTTTCATTAGAAGCCGGCAACCGGAGAAAATCACCGCCTACTTTTTCAGAATAATTAAGAGGTAAGTTATTTACCTCTTACCAGCACTTACTTTGTCCGTATTTTCACTCAAATTATTAAAAAATTCATCAGGTTGCCGACTTCTTTTGCAGTGAAAATTATTGGCACTTGTGTCTTCATTTTTGCTGGAAAACTTCTACAAGAAGCTTATTTTTGGCATCAGAACCTTCTGTTCAGTTTTCATTCCCAATGCCTCAATAAATCCCCTAACATGTAGTTTCACGGAGTCATATTTTGGTGACATCGTCACTTATTGAACTACCAGTGCTCGGTTAGTGTCAAGTTCTATCCATGTGAGTGAGTTTTTTGGATGGGTCCTAATGCTTTGCAAGGTTATTGTCTCTCTGTGAATTAAGTATCACTTAACATGGTCAGGCAACCCCGTCATGTTATGAAAAATAGATTGGTTACCTATAAATGTTCATATTAATCAGTCAATAGTGCAAACAAGAAATATTTACTGTCTTTTGAAATCCTATTAAATGATGACTTGTTTGGTAAATTTCTATTCAGGCATGAAGATGAGGATGTGTCAGGAGGAGAGGTTGGTAATACATTTAATCTTTTGTGTTCTATGTGCAATGTCATAATTGGTTGGTTAAAATAAACCTCATTAGCTTAACATTGAAAGAGCTCTCTTGATCACTTAATTTCATGTTTTTCATAAAGTGTTCACATCAAATTATTCTTTTTGTCAGATAAAATGGTAGTGAACTTCATGAAGTAAGCAGTCATATTGTGATTAAATTTTGGAGGTTATTTGTTGGAACAGCGTTGTTTTGCATCATCAAATTTTGGTGATGTACTGTATAAAAGAGTGAAAAAGCACAAAAGTTTGTATTCATATTTTCTTTGTTCCTTTTTTGAAGGAACCTTCATGGGATACTTCCAGTGCTTTCTTTGCGAGAGCAGCTGGCCGTAATCCGCCATCTGCTCCTGCTTCCAACCCATCAACAGTAAAAATTAATGTCCCTGTTACTAACGGCTCAAGCTCGCAAACTGTTAAGAATGGCACCAGCCAACCGCAAACAGCTGAACAGATTGATCCTGTGGTGTTACGCAGCAGACAAGTAGCAGGTTTGTATGCCTGTGGATGTAGAGTACCGTATACTTGAGAAAAGGAAATAACTGGTATTACTTTGAATGGTCGTCTAAGTCCAAAGGAAAAAATTGGTGTACAGTAAGTTGACTCCATATATATGAATCATACTTTTGCTTATGAGCAAGGAACTACTGGGCCAGACTTAATTTTACACATCAGTGAACTAAGCATTTTACACTGTTGACTTCATTTTTCCCGGGTGCTAGGTCTTTCACAGCAGAATCACAGTTGAAGAAATCAGTTTCCTTATCTTAAATGTTTTTAGTAGTGTTAATAAATAAATAATAATACCTACTTATATAGTGCTTATCCAGTCCTGTTCTAAGTGCTTTACAAAGATAAAAAATAAAAGTTCAATAGAATTCATACATGCTAAAAATAACTTTTAAAAAGATTAGTCTTAAGTTTACATTTAAAAAGATTTTAAGAATGGATGTCATAAGGTAGTTTGTTCCAGAGTTCAGGGGCTGAAACAGCAAATGCTCTAGAGCCATATGACTTGAGATTAAAGTGTTGTGTGCTATTGTCAGTGATTTAATAACTAAGATTTAACAGACAAAACCTGAAACTTTTGTACTGCAGAGAAATCATGTCAAAGTGCTTTGTTTAATAAGCTGGGCTCTGTTCAGTGACCATTGTTTTGTGTTCTGTTATTGTGGTTGTTGTGAGATCTATGTGTATTTTTACAATAATTATTAATAGCAATTTTCATGTATAGTTAAAGGTAATGAGATGGCAAACCTTGGTAACTACCAGGCAGCTGTGGACCTGTTCACTGAAGCTATCAACCTGGATGCCAAGGACTTCAGGTTTGTTTGTGCATCTCTAGTGTTTTCATGCAATAAATCTTTGTTTTTTTGTTAATTGTATTCTGGGCAGTGTTTTTGAAAATCCCTGTTTTCTGTTGTCATTTGTATGTGTCCATGGACAGATGGCCTAACTGGATAAAAATCTATTTTAAATGAAAATGATTGACCCCAGATATGTCCTGTTTGCATAAATTTGGCTCATATCTAAACTAGTTATTTGTCTTCTTCTTGGGCTCTGTATAATTACTCTTTTGTCAGTTGTAATAGCTACTATTGTTATAACTTGCCTTGTGTTGTAGCATGCGCTATTTCTCTACAGATTCTTTGGAAATCGCTCATACTGTTACGACAGAATGACTCAATACGAAAAAGCTCTTCAGGATGCAGATGTTGCCATCTCGCTTGCTCCTGATTGGCCCAAAGGATATTTTAGGCGCGGGAGAGCACTTGCAGGATTAAAGGTTTTTGTTGCTAATAAATAATAATTTTTGTCATATTTATTTATTTATTTGTTTATTCATTTGTCTCAGTGGTGAGCATGGGCAATGTGTACTGTTCTCAATAAAGGTTACGTGTCAGAAACTCTTGCCAAGGTCATCACTAGAACTAATACAATCACAGAATCTAACTACTGCTTTGCTTGCAATTGAAGGGCTGAGAGCATAATCAACCTATGTTGAATTTTAGGTCCTTTTTTTAAATTTCGCTTGGTCTGTCCAAATATTTGCATGTGAACTGCAATTTGATTGATAAACATTGTCTGGTATTTTTTGGGCAATTTTTTTGTTTTTGAGAAATAAAGCATACAAAAAAAACTGTAAAGAAATCAACCTTACACAATAGTGGATCGCAAATTACATTACATCTACTTTCAATAAAATTGCAGTTCACATACAAAAATTCAGACAAATCTGAGCTAAATTGAAAACTACCAAAAATTCAAAATTGCACTATCCTTTACAGCTTATGTGATGGTCAGTGTCCATGGCAAGTCATTCAATAATAAAAAATAATGGCCTCTTCATTTCTTTTTGTGAGAATTCTACAGCTTAAGTAGTGTTCATAACTGCGATCATCATTCATATCTTCATTCTTTTCTTTTTGTTGTCAAGCTTCTTTTGGCATCAAGTGTTTGTAATCAGACAGCTCAAATTGGACAGTTTGGACCTTAGCAGCCAATTAAGCCACAAATAAGGGCTGTTAAGAGCCAATCATATTTGAGCATTTTGTTATTGACAGAATTAGTTTACAAGAACTGTATTTGCAGTACATGATTCCAGTTTGTGCAAATGTGTTCAAAACATTGATCACAGAGTATATTGCTGCAATAAGATCCACTCTTTACAACGTGTTCCTTTTCATTCCCATTTCAGTTATATTCCGATGCAGAGAGCAGTTTTGCTCAAGTGTTAAAACTAGATAAACACTGTGAAGATGCTATGTTTGAGCTGGCCAGGGTCAGAGTGCAGCAGTTAGAGGTAAGGTCTGCCTGAAATTCACTCATGGATTCAAGTGATGGGTTAAAGGCTATTCGGGGCTATTAAAGTATGCAGTTGTATTAAAAAATCTTGCTTAACTTATGAGTTACTGGATGGCATAAGAAAGGGTTGATACTAATTTCACTTCTGTGAAGTCTGTTGGTTTGTTTATTTCTTTTTATTTTTTTTTTTGGCTGTTAAACTTGCGTCATTTTTATTTTCAAGTTAGGATAAGATACTGCACCACATGAAAATGGACTTTGAGAAAGTCTATCAATGACTCAGTCAGTCAAGGTACATAAAAAGGAAAATATCTCATCCTACCTTGAGAATACAAATTATGACAACTGTGGTTGCTGTTTGTTTTTATATTATGCATGGAAATGATTTACAATGCAAACAAACAAAGAAGGAGGCATTAATAAAATGCATTGAAACAACAAGCTGAATCTGTGCAAATGTAATACTTTATTTCTCTGGCTACCATTGTTGTTTAGGAGATGGGATTCCCTCAGAATCAAAGTGAGGCTGCCATTCAGGCATTTGGTACTGTGCAAGCAGCTTTAGAGGCTCTGTTAGCTGGTAAAGGTAAGGAGAAAGAATTATACTATACAACAATAGTCATGAATGGCTTATAACAGTTTCCAGCACCCATACTTCAGTGGATCAATTCTACCAATCGTGGTGAAATTAAACTAAAATTCAAAGCATAAAGTGGCTCTGAATCCATTCCCTTTTGTAATAACTTTTCAAAAATTTGTATCTTAATTTAGATTAGCAACAAAAAAACGAGGTCACTAAAAGGCTTAAATAGGG
>JAEMWC010000167.1:72500-127500 GCA_016490735.1 Pachyseris speciosa | reverse complement strand
AAATAATGTTGTGTGGTCTAGTGAAGTTTGACTCAACAGGCAAACTTAACTATTTTGGTTCGACCTAAACTGTAATATATGGCTCATGTAAAGGACAGTGTTTGAAACGGGCTTTGCAGATTGAAAATATATATTTTTGTAACTGATTTTCAAGTCAAATGAACTATGGTAAGCAGCCAGACTCCTTGGCAGCAAAACAAAGTGAACTGACCAGGTTTAAGGTTAATATTATTTACAGAGTGTAAACTCCTAACGGTGAAATTTCTTAGCTGTATATCCATCCTAATTTAGTTGCTAGTTAAGTTGCCCCACATTTTCCCAGTTTCACAGTTGGAATAATCTAGTACTAGTTTGAGCAATGTGATGTTATAGTTCCAACTAGCATTCTCATTGCCATTGCCATTATGGTTGCTTAAGCTACCTTACTGATACCTTGAGATGGACAACTTACTGCGATACCCTCTTTTTCATGGATTTCAGATCAACAGCACAAAAGCTATCAGGCCCAGTGAATGGAGATGAGTGTTATTTCTGGCGCACGACAGGCTGTTATTTTGCAGACAAATGCAGATTCAAGCATGTCCCAGAGAATAAGGGCCTGGACTTGAAAAAAGTGGAGGCGAAATATGGAGGAAAGCTACGGGTGACACAACCACAAAATGAAGATGACAGCTGACTTATAAAAACTGTGCTGAGCCATGACTGTGACGAGAGAAAAAATGGCTCAACTATTAGACCAAATTTATTGTCCTACAAAATATTCAGATGCAACTATGATTGTTAAATAAACGTTTATACGTTTTGGGTAGAGCAACTCTTGTTCTGACTGGATCAGTGCATCATGCAGTGTGGCTTCTTATATCCAATCCGCAGCCCCAACCCCGTCTTTGTTGTTCCTGGCACCCTGTTTCTATCATCCAGTACACTTGCCCACTCAAAATGTTTTTCTTATTTCTCACCTTCTATGCCCCCTTTTTTCTTCAAAAGTTCTTGCCAAAAACCTTGAGTGGTGTCACCTACAAAGCAGCTTGCAAAGGGTTTTTCTTTTGTGAAATGTGCACACAGGAGAGAGACATCATGGCATCATTAATAGGGTCCAAGAAAATATGATGACCTAATTGAGGAACTCTATGTGTAGTCTTGTTTCTACTGCAATGCTCCTTCAGTGTTGTTAGCAACTAGCAACATGTCACATAAAGCTCGCTGCCCATTTACACACTGGGTCTGTTATTGGTTTTACTGTTTTTGTGCTTCCTTTTATTGTAAACTCTTGACATAACATGGGAGGGAAAGTCTAAACTGCCAGTAAAAGGGAGGAAAGTTGGGTTCAGTTGCAGTTTTACACTTTAAACAATGTAGAGTCAAACCTCGACTATCTGGACTCAACGGGACTGGAGTGAGTAGTCTAGATAATCAAAAATGTGAATATCAATGAAATAAACATGAATTCATTAGGAAACCAAAGTTTCAATTGGCAACAAAACAAGTCTCAGCCAATCAGAACTCAACTGAATGCACTGTGCTTACAACGCATGCCTGCGCTTAGAAATTCAATGCTTGAAAGGAAAACCAATCCGTTTTAAATGCACTTTTCAGTGCCTAAATAAAAAATGATTCTAAAGAATAGCGTTTTAGGAATCTTCATCGTACCTTAACAATATATACACACACATGTAAAGTAGCGGTTCTGGTCGCAGGAGCATGAGCAACAACTATCAACCCAACCCAACATCAGCCAAATCGCCTCGTCGCTCCACTCCTCGTTGATTTGGCTGATGTTGGGTTGTTTCTCATTAACGACTCGTTGCTGTGATTCTAGCGATTTTTTGATAGTTGTTGCTCATGCTCCTGCGACCAGAACCGCTACTTTACATGTGTGTGTGTTAGCCACCACACATGTAAAGTAGCGGTTCTGGTCGCAGGAGCATGAGCAACAACTATCAAAAATCGCTAGAATCACAGCAACGAGTCGTTAATGATAAACAACCCAACATCAGCCAAATCGCCTCGTCGCTCCATTCCTCGTTGATTTGGTTGATGTTGGGTTGTTTCTCATTAACGACTCATTGCTGTGATTCTAGCGATTTTTTGATAGTTGTTGCTCATGCTCCTGCGACCAGAACCGCTACTTTACATGTGTGTGTGTTAGCCACCAACCAAAGAGCAAGCTATGGCGCCCCATCTTATCTTTGTGCCATCCACAACCAACTAGCAAGCTATAGGGTCCCATGTTATCTTTGTGCCAGCCACCAAGCAACGCAACAACCACCCAAAAACCTTCTTATATATACCCCAGCACCAAGCAGACCCACCATATCTGCACCACACACACCCCCCTATTAGAGAAAAGCTCGTACAGGGTACACAAAGGAATGGCAGCAGCACGCATCGGGGAAGAGGTCCTCAACGAATACTACGGCGAAGCCGCCCCGCCGGGGGAAACAACGGCCCGCCCGCCCGAGCCGATTTTTTTGTATGGTCGGTTTAAAATTACACAAACCAATTTTAATGATTGGCTTCGGGTTTGGAGGATGACCGTCGGCCCCGAAAACCGTTAAAGACAGAGTCTTATTAACTTCACTGAATACTTAATGCGCGATAAAGCTTTTAATGTTATCAAGAACGAAACCAATAGACACGGAAGTGTTAAAATGCAGTTTGGTATGGAGGTATATTTTAAAAGGGAAAGGCAAAATGAAAATGGGGAAACAGTTGAAGAAACACAAAGACACTACTTTAAAGATGAGCCATTTGTCTTTACAAAAGCAAACCTCAACCAACGATTTGACATTAGATTTGACGAATTTATCGACATGATAAACGGGGAAATAGATAATTGGTCAGAGTGAGGATCAGGATGGGTTATTAAAAGAATCTCAATTGCCTATGTCAATGTTGCAAAATATAAACCTTTGAAAGGCGGCACTTACATTCCGACACCCAAAAAATTGGCCAGCAAAAAAGCAATTATCAACGTGCAGAACAAAGACAATGAATGTTTGAAATGGGCCCTGAAAGCAGCAAGGTTTCTTGTAAGACAAAACGCAGAAAGACCCAGTAAGTATCCACGAGAAGACGGCATCAATTGGTATGGCATTGACTTTCCCACACCTTTGAAACAACTTTGCAAACTTGAAAAACAAAACCCCACCCTTGCATTGAACGTGTTTGGGTGGGAAAACAACGATGTTACTTCTCTCAGAATAAGCACAAAAGACAAAAGCGTCCCAAGAACCAACCTGATGCTTCTTCATGAAGATGAAAGAACACACTACTGTTTTGTGAAGAGATTGTGATCTCTGCTTTATGGCCAAACAAAATATGAACATAAAAAACGCTTCTGCGTAATGTGCCTTATCGGGTTCACAACAGAAAAGATTCTCACAAACCACCAAAAACACTGCAACGGTGTGAACGGGACTCCAAGAATTGAAATGCCTGCAAAAGGCAAAAACACACTAAAGTTTCAAAACTTCCAAAAACAAATGAAAGCACCATTTGTTATTTACACCGACTTCGAAGCCTTGATTGAAAAAATTCCCGTAGCCCAACGCGAAAGAACAGCCTGCACAGAATAAACAAACAAACACCAAGCCTGTGGGTTTGCAGTAACATGTGTAAGCAGCGACGGGCAAAGCAGCCAAGTTGCGACATACAGACAAGCTGTGATGGAGACAAAAACGCAGTGGAGGAGTTTCTCAACAGAATTCTTGGTCTGGAAAAGAAACTACGCGAAAGCCTGGAAACCCCAGAGCCACTCAAAATGTGGCCATCTGACTGGCATGAATTCAACACCGCCAAACAATGCCACATCTGCAAGGAAGACCTTGTGAAACCTGAATTTCTGAATTCAATGCCCGTGTGGGACCGCAACACAGGCAAGTATTGCGGGCAAAGCCACAGAGGCTGCTTTTACAAAACTTTGAAAGAAATTGTGTTCGAGGAACCCAAAGCACAAAGAAAACCAAAAGACAACATTGATAAATGGATCGAGAAAAACCAAGCAGAATGTCTTTTCTGCGGGACGCCACTTCTTTGCAAAAACTTTAGAGACGCGGTGAAAGATCATTGCCATCTCACAGGCAGATTCCGCGGCGCCGCACACGACGCTTGCAACAAAAATTGCGTATAAATCCTAAAACCATCTCAATCCCCATTGTGTTTCACAACCTGAAAGGCTACGACGCGCACCACCTGATGCAGGCCATGTCAAAGGTGGAAGGGACCGGAGAGCTGAACTGCATTGCCAAAAACATGGAAAAATACATCTCATTCTCTTTGGGGAACCTGCGGCTCATTGACAGCAATGCCTTTCTGCTGTCCAGCCTCGACGCACTTGTGAAAGCCACACCGAAAGAGGCGCTGAAAATAACGAAAAGACTTTGCCCCGAAGCAGCAAAACTCGATCTGTACACAGACACGGACAGCTTCCTGTTCGAAATCCAAACACAGGACATTTACAAAGACATGGGGCCCGAAGGCTGCCTTGGCCAACATCTCTTTGACACAAGCGACTACCCGAAAGACCACCCGCTGCATTCAGAAACCAACAAAAACGTTTTGGGCAAAATGAAAGACGAGTGTGCAGGGACCCCTATCGCCGAGTGTGTGTGTTTGCGGCCCAAGATGTACTCAATCATCAGAGCCGACGAAAAAAACATGAAAAGAGCCAAAGGAGTGAAAAAGAACGTAGTCAGAAAGGAAATCCTGCACGAACAGTACAAAGGAACCTTCTTCGGCAAGAAGCAGCTGACACACGGAATGAACATTCTCCGGAGCGAAGGGCACCACATCTTCGGCATGAACGTGAACAAGACTTCTATTTCTGCATTTGATTGGAAAAGATGGATAGAATAGGATGGAGTCAACACAAACGCCTTTGGGTACAACCCCCTTCCGGCCGATGCAGAAATGGAAGGCGTCATGGTGCTGTTAGATGAGGTCTTCGGGTACAACCCCCCTCCACCCACGCCGACTGATACAGAAATGGAAGGCATCATGGCGTGGTTAGATGAGGTTTTCGGGGGGTAGCTCTGTGTTTGGTGGAACAACCAACAACTCTTCGCGCACGAAACTGCGTTTGGGGCCATCGTGCAAATAGTACAAAACAGGCGTGTCTGGTTTCATGACAGTTCTTTCAATCTTGAAGACTTTCAAAGACCAAACAGGATCTGTGGCTCTTTTTTTGCCGCCCTCCAACTCGCCAGGTTGGTAAAGATAGCGGACATTGACAAGAGGGGGGAGCTGTTTTTCGCGCTTTCCCACAGGTCTTTGATATGACGTTGAAGGCTTGGAAACAACCGCCTTTTCTTTGATCGCAACCGCCGGCTTCTTCCCAGTCAGGCTTGTTTTCTCGTTGTTCAAAGCCGCAACAACCTCTTGAAGCCGTTTCACCCACGCGACAGACCGCTGACCCTCCGGCAGACGCATTTCCACAGCATACTGGTAACCAAACAGGCGCTCCGCCAGCGTGCGGTTGAAACGTTCGACAATGGCCTGGTCGCGATGAATTTCGGGGTTTCCGCGCCGGATATATGTTTGCGGCCCAAGATGTACTCAATCATCAGAGCCGACGAAAAAAACATGAAAAGAGCCAAAGGAGTGAAAAAGAACGTAGTCAGAAAGGAAATCCTGCACGAACAGTACAAAGGAACCTTCTTCGGCAAGAAGCAGCTGACACACGGAATGATGGTTTTCCATCTCTTTCGTCACAACACCCATAAATTCGCGCCCAGGATCGACTTGCAGTATTTCCGGCCATTCCGGAGGAGAGCGTTTTTAAATTTTGCGAAATGCCTCGGCGACCTCGTCAGAGTTTTTCAAGGTCAAAGGTTCGGCCTCTTTGTAGCGGCTGGCGACGTCGACAACTGTAAGAGCGTACTTGTAAACTTTGCGCCCGCGGGGGAGTTTGTCATGCGGCAAAAAAAGAAGGTCAGCTTGGTGCACCTTGTTGGGGGTGAAAACTTCGAACTTCGGCCAAGGAATGCGACGCGGTGCTGGAAGATAGATCTGCCAAATCGCCTGCTTTATCAGCCACTTTTTTGCATCGTCTTCAGATACCTTTGCAGCTTCAGACAGTTTTCTAGTCGCGGCGAGGTCTTTCCAATAGCCTCCGGGGCTGTAATAAACCTTCGCGAGTTTGGCGTCCATGTTTCAACACATGACGAAACTTCAAAGGAAACGAAAAGCAGCATAGCCCAAAGCGAGAGTCCAGGCGCCCAAAAAAAAAAAGCTCGCCCTTTTTTTGCTGCTCGCTCGGCTGGTAAAAATCAGAGAACTTGGGCTCCTTCACCGGAGTCAGAAGTCGGTTGGGGTGTGCTTGGTTATAAAGTTTGAAAGCGTAGTCAGTGCTGGTGAAGTTCTGCTTGGCCTGTGCTTTGATTTGCGCGTTTGTCTGGATCCAGTCAAGGAGCTGGGTGCGCTGGCGGCTGTATTTCGCATAAGCCGCCTGGTAATCCTCGAGAGCCTTGTCGTGGCGCTTTTTTTTCGTCAAGCGCTGCGTCGTCGCCACCGCCAAGCGCCTTCGCGAGATAATTGCCGCCGATAAAGGTAGCAGCGTTGAGGACTGCACCGCCAACCATGATTGCGATTGTTGCCATGTTGTATCTGGCCCTATTTTTTAAATCATCAAACCATGGCGGAAATGATTTTTTCGTCCATGAGATATTGTTTGAGCGCTATGGCGCCCGCAACAACGGCTGTGAATTCCACATAGTTCGTCAAACTAGTGCTGGGGTCGTTTATGAAATTCTCTTTCGCAACTTTTTTTACGGCCCAACCGATATCAGTCACGAGGCCGGAAAGAACCACCGCATCCATAATTGTTTTGACAAGCTTATTGTCAGACGTTTGACAACAACAATAATAATAATAATAACTGTCTGTGCTAATCGTCCTCGCAAAGTACAGCAAGGACGCAGCTCAACAAGGTCGAACCGAAAGCATATACAAGGAACCTCTGGCAGCCGCTATACGGTCCATGTGTGAACTTGGAGCACAGCCTACAGCCAGCTCGAATAAGCCGTATGTTGGTCTTTGCTGAGGGAGGAAAACCGGAGTACCCGGAGAAAAACCCTCGGAGCAGGGTCGAGAACCAACACAAACTCAGCCCACTTATGGCGTCACCGTCACCTTCTGGTGGAAGGCGAGTGCTCTCACCACTACGCCATCCCTGCTCCCCATGCCATCCCTGCCATCCCACGCCATCCCTGCTCCCACGCCATCCCTGCCATCCCACGCCATCCCTGCTCCCCACGCCATCCCTGCCATCCCACGCCATCCCTGCTCCCATGCCATCCCTGCCATCCCACGCCATCCCTGCTCCCCACGCCATCCCTGCCATCCCACGCCATCCCTGCTCCCATGCCATCCCTGCCATCCCACGCCATCCCTGCTCCCCATGCCATCCCTGCCATCCCACGCCATCCCTGCTCCCCATGCCATCCCTGCTCCCCACGCCATCCCTGCCATCCCACGCCATCCCTGCTCCCATGCCATCCCTGCCATCCCACGCCATCCCTGCTCCCCATGCCATCCCTGCCATCCCACGCCATCCCTGCTCCCCATGCCATCTCTGCCATCCCACGCCATCCCTGCTCCCCTTTACTTTGCAACAAAAGTTTAAATGAAGAAATTTGGTGGGTTTGGATTTAACTGTTCATCAATATTTTGTTTTTTTGCCGATTTGTTAATACGATGTTCGCTTTCATAATCTTCATTTAATAACAAACCGTCAGGAGCTTCATCTTCCATCTCATCCTCCTCCCACACAAGTCTGGGGTTTCGGACACGATTGAAAAAATTGTATAACATTGTGTTTATTGTTTCACCCACAACGACGCCTAAAGCAGCGCCAATCATGGTGTTGAAAAGGATTTCATGATTGCTGATGCATCTGTAACACATCGTTGGTATGTACTGCTTGCAATCCTTTAAAAGAAAATTATTCCATGGGCCTGATCCCTTTTTTTCTCCGCGGCATTTCAGGAGCGGGCTCGCTTGGAACAGGAGGGCTGGGGGCGCTTTCCTTACTTCCTGGAGCCAAAGACTCAAACCTTTCTTGTATCGCTTCACGCTGATAATAAACGCCGGCCAACGCAACAAGAAGCGAACCCACGGCCAGAATGGTAGTGAAAGAAATGGATTTTGTTGTTTCGGGTTCAGCTTCCTGCTCCGGTACGAGCTTTGCAGCCTTTTCGCCGGCTTTTTTGGATTTATTGTTTGCAATTATGACAGCAGCCTCTGACACGGCCCTTTTCTGCGCTTCGCGTGCCTGCCGCGTTCTTTCAGCTACCAACTTGCCCGCAGCCACGCGCTTGGGATTTTTTTGTAGCTTTGTTTTTGGAGCCGGTGAAGTAAGTTGAGTGGTTTGCGTTTGTGTTTCATCAGCCCGTGCTTCAGGCTGTTCGGCCGACATTGTGAAGATATTCTAACATAAAAAATTTGATTGCCCGCTAAATACCGAGCAAGCGAAAAATAGTCAGCAGTTGCTTTGTAATTGTCAGTAATTATTCAACAGTTGTTGAGGGTTTCTCAGAAATTTGTTCAGCATGCGGCGCTGACTCATGCTACACATACTCTGAGCTGGTAAAATCAATGTGTTTTGTGATCAGCGCCGCGTTGGTGATAGCAAGCCACCGGCCGAACTTCAAAGCAAGGTTGCCAGCCAAGCTAGAGAGCTCTTTTCCGATAATGTAGTCTTCTTTTATCTCCTTTTGGTAAGCCTCAATGTCTTTGATTTTGATGAACGACCCGGCGGCTCTGGTCACAAGAAAAATGCAGCTGTCGATCAAGCTTTCGGTTGTTTTCAAGCCCACATAAGATTCGTACCTTTTGAAATATTTCTCAACCTCTTTGTCGGTGAGACGCTTCACCTGCTCGTGCGACAACTGGACTCCGATGGCGTCCTTGGCCTTCCCCGTCGACACTAGCACGGCCAGCTGCTCGCGGAGAGCAGGAATGTCAGGGCCAGGGGTGATCAAATTCATACCACCATCGGCCGGCGCGCCCGATGCCTCTGCTTCCAGCATGTTCATCACTTCTGCTACTGCCAGCTCCTCTTCTGCCATTGTTATATTCAGCTCTTTTTTTAATTCGGAAAAAAACCAGACTTCGAAGGGGTGCCGAAGCGAGAACACAAGGAAAGAAAGCTTTCGCTCTTTCAGCTTTGAAATCATGCTTTTGTACTCCTCTGGGGGCAGGTCTCCTGCATAATCCTCAAAGGTGGCCTTTGTGGTCTTGGCCGAGGGGTTGTAAAAAAGAACGACCGCCGCAATGTTCTCCCGAAAAGACGCGGTGATGCTGGTGTACTTTTGGGTCAGCAACCACACGCTTATGCCGATGTGCCTTGCTGAAAAGGCGAGATGCACCAGCTGGCCTGTGCGCTTTTTTACCTCTTTCGAGGCCGCGCAGTCGTCAAGGATTATGAGGGTGTTGGTCCCCTCAAAAACAAAAGTTACGATCTTCAACCAAAGTTCAACCTCATGCTGCTCGCAAATTATCACATCCACCCGAGGATCGTTTTTACCAAATCGGAAGAGGGTCTTGTTGTGAGTGAACGTCGGGCAAATAAGCACGATGAAGTCGAACTTTCCGCGGAAAGGACCACTGAGCTGGTCAACCATGAACCTTGTTTTGCCCGAATTTGTTGGCCCCACGATAAAAGCGTTAAAGGGAATGTTATCCGGGTTCATGTTGTCTTATTAGTATTGCACAGATTCCAATTGCCGGTCCATCAAGTTAAACTGCGAGTCGCTGATTGTGAAAACATGGCAATTGACGTTTCCAGATCAGCTGGCATTCCGCTCGATCTCAAGCTGTACCCCGTCCTTCATGTTGACAAGCCTAACCCCGCTTCCGTGCATTTCCTGGGATGCCGTTGACCGCAAGTCGATGAGAAGCCCGAAGCGTTCCCCTGTGTAAAACTTTGTTAAATTCATGTGTTGTGTTTTGTTCGTCTTTTTCATGAAAAAGCGGCTGACTTCCTCCCAAATGTCCTTGCCGTCGAGGCCGTTGTTGTACAGCCGGTTGGGCGTGCCCTTAACCGTGACGTTTACTTTTTTGATGTCGGGGTTGAAAAACTTTTCCGAGTCCCTGTCACTCGCGGTGTAAGGTTCGATGAAAAGAAGAAGAATTCCTTTCAAAGACCTTCTTTGCGTGTTGACGCGGAGGTTTAGACGCGTTGCGGATCCTTTTGCAAATGGCACAACCTCTTCCCGATGCACATGGTCATACAGGAACTCTTTTCCATGAGTATAAACAATCTGCGCCTCTTTGGCCAAAGTTTCGCTTCGAATCATTTCGTATTCTATCTGGATGTTTGTCAGCTTGTATTTGAGTTTTGTGGTGTCTGAGCCTTTCACGACATTATCAGCATTTGCGAGGGTAAGTTCGAACACAAGGTTGTTGTAATGAGCTTGGGGGTGAAAGATTCCGTGGTCAGACAGGATCTGATGGTCGAGCCGGATAGGATACTTGCTCTTGTAAATGTTTTTCAGCTTGATTTCAGCAGCGACACCCGAGGTGGGCTTGTCGCCGGTGTTTGAGCGAATCTTGTTGAGGTCATCGCCCTGGATGCCCTCGAGCAGCATGTTGTCCCGCTCCTCCTGGGAAAGGAAAAGGTCCTCCCAGATTTTGAAAATGTCGTAGCCGACTGTATCCTGCAGAATGGTGCCCCCATACTTTATGACCAGCTTGTCAACCAGCGCCCGCGAGACATTTTGCACAAGATGGTTGTTGGCGTGGCCGCCAGTTAAATCTATGTCGAACAGCAGGGAAAGCGAGCCGGGGACGAGTACCTCGTTTTCATTAAGTTTGGGAACTGAAACATAAAGAGTCTCACCGGGGCTGGCTTCGCTCTTATCAAATGTTATTCGATTAACCTTGCGCTCGGCATTCATAGCGCCGAGCGTTTTTTTCTTTGTGCGTAGGGAGAAGATTTTCATGCACAGCGGCCATGATATAATCCGGAGTTGAAAAGTTCAATTGAAAATTAATTTCACTGAGTATTAATACGCAATGGCAGAGGGTGGCTTTGACGCGCAAATGGAAGACCCTCATTTGAGTCATAAAGATGATGATGACGAACAGGAGGTGGACACAACCGGTAAATTTGATTTGGGTGGCCCCGTCGACACATCGGCTCCATATGGTGAGCGCATTGCAATGAAAACATGGCACACCGAGCAAAGCGGGCTCCCAGAGACCTCTCAAGTTGAAACTTCTTTTGGTGGAGAAACATCAAGACAACGGTCTTGGAGAGATTTGACAATTATGTTTCCAGACGCAAACGGTATTACGGTTGAATCTGATTACAACCCAAAAAATGGCAGACTTATGGTCAGAATTCCGGGCTCCAGTAAATGGCATGATCTTAACACACAAAAAAAGGGTGGCGCTGGTGAACGCCATCTTAATCCAAATCTGCCGAAACAAATAAAAACCGCTCTCGGGATTTCAACTGAATCTGTTATTGCCGAAAAAGAGGGTGAAATATACTCGTGATCTGCGGCGAGAATTACAAGATAAGCAAACCCAATTTGCAGAATCAAATGTGCTACTTTCAAAAAAGGACGAAGCTGAAGCAGAAGTGCAACGTCTGAGAATCAAAATCTATGATGTTGATTCAAAAATTGCACAATACGACCAACATCATGGCACTAATGTTGAAATTGAGGCAAATGTTCGCGAGTTGAATTTGCAGAAAGCAAGTCTTGAAAAAACATTGGCTGCCAAAACAAAGGAGGCTGCGGCTATACAGAAAGAATTCGGGGCAAAAAGAAATGTTGCAGAAAAGATTGACGAACTCAGAGGCGCCCTGTCAGAAAAGCTGAAAGAAACAGCCGTTCTTCGAAGAAGGCTTAATACAACAAAAACTCTTGATGAACTAAAAGAAAAAAGAAAAACGAGGAAGAACTGCAAAAAGACCTGAACACGGGAATTTCTGAAAAAGAAGCATCAGAAGAAAGGGAAGTTGAATACAAAGAAAGGCTTAAAACTTTGGAAGCTGATGTTGCGGAAAAAAAAAAAAAAAAAACAGCTCTCCCGCTTCGCGAAAGAATAGAAGCAATCTTCAAAAAATACGGCGTCACAGTGACGGCGATTGTTCTCGCCGCTGGAGTCACAATCGGGGCCGTTATTGGCGCCATTACCAACTCTTTGAAAACCTTTGGGAAAGAGCTGGGAAACAGCTTGAAAGCAATCGGGCAAAAAACGGCTTCTCTTCTATTCTGCCCGGCCTGCTCGACTCGATTGTTTCTTTCCTTTTCAAAACCGCCGGCCAGGCCATCGGTTTTCTGGCTGAGCACACCTGGCTGATTCTTTTGGCTGTGGTTGCCTTTCTGGTGGAGAGGTATGTTAAGAAGAACCGCTAGTCTTAGCTTTGCGCCGCTCCATGGAAAAGAGCACCACCCCGACAAGGACAAGGGAACCTATCACGATAACTATTTTGTTAACGTCGTGGGTGTTGTTTCCTGAACCTGCCGGTGGAGTTGGTTCGGTTTCCAGATTTGGCGTTGGTTTTGTATTTTCCTGTTGTGGTTGTGAAGTTGGAATTTTTGGTGTTTCTTTGGCAGCTGCCTTGTGGATTGGGTTTGACGGATGGCTGTCAGGCTGGTTGACCTTTGAAGGATCGCCTGCCATCAAGTGAAGGGCCGCTTTTTTTGTGCCCTGGTTCACATCGTTGTGTATGCCGAGTTTCATCCCCGGCCCGGCTTGCTTAAGCTTGTTGTTGTAGCCCACCACGCTTCCTGTATTTAGAACCATCCTCGACGGCATTAGCCAGGTCCCAGATGCCACCGCCATGTCCAAACGAACCTTTGCCTCATCCACCACCAGCTGATAGCGTTGGACACTCTTTGAAATATCTGGTGTTCTGATCGCGTCCTCCAGAAGAACAAGAAATTCTCTTTGCACCTCCTTGGCTCTGCCCCCATTTCCCAGAATGCTACTTCTGACATTAACCTGCGCACCAAGAATGCGGTACACAAAAGCCTTGATTGACTGATTCAGACGCGCCAACCCGGCCTGGGTAAGACCATGTGCGACATCTGGCACAAAATACTCAAACTGTTTGTCCGCGCCTTGGTCGTTTCTGATGAAATGAAGCTTGTTGCCAGCGTCGTCCGTGCCGCCCTCGTCCGCAAACCTTTGGTTGGATGGGTTGGAAAGGGGCGTCGGGTACTGCCAGAGCTTTTGAGCAAAGTCTCCGTTGTCGTAGAATACATATCCGAGGCCGTGGTTTTGGCCGTGGGTGAAACGAAAGTCTAGCTGAGCTCGGATTAACGCCGAATTCCGCGCAAATCCTTCTGAATGAAGCCTCATCGTATTTGTTTTCTTTTGGTTGAAATTGGGCCCATCTGGCAGAGAGCTTATGCTCTGAATTCCCCCCATTTCAAAAAGAATTCTCCTTGTTGTGAAATAAACATGAAACAGATAAAAAGAGCGAAGCTGGTTTGATCCTGTAGCATTCCCCAAAACGTCGCCAGTCAAAATATCCCTGGAAACACCGCAACCTGTTGTTGCACACCAAAGTGCAAAGTTAAGCTGTTGTGGCCAAAACCCAATGTGTGGGCCGCCAAGCCATTTTCTGGCAACTTTTGATGTTCTGAATGTGATCTGTGTCTTTAAAAATCTGCCTGTATTGTGTTGTGAAAAAGTCTGTGGGTGTGACATAAATTTTTTGCAAATCGTTCAGCGTTTCGCCAATCTGCGATTGAATTTTTTCTGTGAAATCGACCGCTGGGATTGTTTGTGGTTGGCGACCTGAAACAGCTAAAAGCTGGTATGGAAACTCGCTATTTGGTTGCATTCCCAGTGCCCGTTTCATTGCTTCCGGCCAATATTTTTTATCTGAACCAAAAACGCTTTTCCAATAATTTGGACCGGCTTTGAACATAATTTCCGCTGTTGCCTTGTGGTCTTCGGCAAAGTTGGTTTCCGCGGTAAATTTACTCTTGTCGGCATAGGGGAATTTCGACAAAAACTCGGCCAAACCTTATCTTTTGCGTTTTTTGAAATTTGCCGGGCCTCCGGCGTTTGGATCCACTGCAAAAAATTTGCCATCTTATGAAGGAGTGATATTTTCAATTGAATGTTAATGTGCGCTTATAAATAAATGGTTGTGATCACAATCAACGCGGCTTCGAATGGGGACACTGTTTGCTTTAAGTGTCCTGTTCCAAACCCTCAATTTGTCCGACTTCTCTCTTGCTCGCTTTTCAATACTTGGAACAATTTGGAAAAGAAGGGGGAAATTTTTTACAGAGACGGTGATCGAAACATTACACAGGAATTTCCCCCTTTTTTTATTTTTTTTTTATTTTTTTTTTATTTTTTTTTTTTTTTTTTTATTTTCAGGGTTACATAGGACATTTAGGTTTACAATTGTCTAAAAAAAAGAAAGAAATTAAATAATTAAAAAAAAAAAAAAAAAAAAAAAAAAAAAAAAGGAAGCTCATACATCATTTCATTACGTACTTACAATATAATATTTACACACACACAATAACAATAATAATAGTAAACCATACGTCTAGAGGTTTTGAATATGATGGAGTATCGCTTTCCATTTCTCATTATGACTATCTACAATATCATTTTGCTCAGCTATGACACGCTCCAATTGATAAGCAATTTTTATTTTTGTTTTAAGAAGTGAAAGGGAAGGATTCACGTTAAGATGTCTACATTGGAAAATAACTTGTTTACCTAGTAATACAATATGGTTAATTAATTGCGTTTCTTTTCCAAAGAGCCCAAACATTATACTCGCACCTGTCAAACACTGAATTGTAGAAAAATAATTTTTCAACCATTCAACTACAGAAAGCCAAAAAGCACTTGAAAATGGACAATGTATAAATAGATGCTCGAGGGATTCCTCTGATGTTTGACAAAAAGTACACAAAGGTGAACTGACTATTCCTATTTTATAGAGGACTTTATTTACATAAAGGATTCTATTTAAAACCTTATACTGAAATTCTCTTATCTTCGAGTCTAGTGAAGCACTTCTAGGGAGAAGATAAATGTCTTTCCAAGATAAGTCATGTAATGGAAATAAAAGTTCGTATTTAGATATTGAAATCGGGGGTTTCTTAATTTTCTTGATTAGTTGCCAATATAAGTTTCTGGAACAAGAGGGAAATATAGAGCCTTGCGGTTCGTGAGCCTCGGGCAAAGTGTTTGGCATGTCCCTTAAAAGGGTCTTCCACTCCGATGGAATAGAGTCAAAGACACTCATAAGGACAAAATACTCCGCACCGGTTACGTTTTCATTTTGTAATGTGCTCCATGATTTCATTCTACCAAAATCAGTCAAAATATCACTTACAGTAAGAAATCCTTTTCTTAGAAGTTTGTTCCTAAACAAGGGTTTTCCATTTATACACAAGAACTTGTTATTCCATATGATTTCATTTAGCACATCAGGTAGAGTGGTAACTGGTGATATCTTATAAAGCGCCCATTCAGTTAAGCATTCCTTGTAAAATTTAGGAAGAGTCCTCGGCAAAAATCGTACATCATAATTACATTTAGTTAAGAAAGCGCCCCCAAAGTCAGCAAGATAGTCATCGAGAAACAATTTCCAGGTACTGTTATGACCGTCGAGATATTTCTTCATGCACATGATTCTTTGAGCCTTGATAAGTGTTTCAATATGTGGCATACGCAATCCACCATCTTTATAGTCACTTATAAGCGTGAGGCGCTTTATTTTATCTTTTCCCGAATTCCAAATAAAATTAAAAAGAACAGTATTCACCTGCTTCACAATCTCTTTTGTTAAAGGGATTAACGATGCCCGGAACATAAATTTGGGAATTGCAAAGGTCTTAATAATTTGAATTCTACCAATCAGTGTTAAGTTTCTCCACCGCCATGCATTAATAGATTTTTGGATGGACCTAATAATGTTTTCAAAGTTGAGCTCCTGATACTTTTGCCAGTTATACGTAAAGAAAATGCCTAAAATTTTCATTGGTTTGTTAACTTTGTCAACGCCTATATACTCTGGCGAATCATGAATGCTACCAAGCCAATACGCTTCTGTTTTCTCTTCGTTCAACCTTAGTCCAGAAATTCTACCAAATCTCTCTAAGAGACCTTGCAGCAAGAAAAAGGACTGTGTATCGCTAACAAAAGTTGTCAGATCGTCAGCAAAGACGCTGAGTTTAACTTCGCATTTACCAACTTTGATTACTTTAATGTCATTATTTTCACGAATACTTATATTGACAATTTCAAGGGCAATAATAAATAGGTATGGTGACAAAGGATCCCCCTGGCGAACTCCTCTATTAACCTCAAAGATATCAGATGCGAAGCCATTATTCATAATACAGCTTGAGATGTCCGAGTAAAGTATTCTAATCCAATGCAAAAAGGAGTTGCCAAAATTAAAAACTTTTAGCGTATGAAACAAATACTTCCAGCTTAAAGAATCAAAAGCTTTCTTAAAGTCAAATGTTGTCATAAGGCCCGGAATATTCTGTAGTTTGGTATACTCCATCACATCATTTATTGATCTCACTGCGTCAAAGATCGTTCTCCCCTTGACATATGCGCATTGGTTTTCATGAATGATAAATGGGAGAGTCTTTTCGAGCCTTATTGCTAGAGCTTTGGATCCGATTTTATAGTCCACATTTAGCAACGATATCGGTCTCCAATTATCCACATATCTTCTATCTTTGTCTTTCTTTTCAATTAACCGAATAATTGCCTGCCGCTGAGAATTTGACAGTTTGCCATTTAAATATGCAGCATTTAAAGAGTCTACCAGAAGAGTACCTAAAATTGGCCAAAACGCTTTGTAGAACTCAGCCGTAAGGCCATCATTTCCCGGTGATTTATTATTTTCAAATTTCTCTAGAGCTGTATAACATTCAGTGTAAGTCAGCAATCCATCACACTGTTGGCTTAGGTTATCCGATAACTTTGGTATGTTAACGTTCTGAGTCTGAAAGGAATGGAAAACATCTTCATCGGAATCTGAATCCCTATTAGCGTATAGATCTTGATAGAATCCTTTTAATTCAGCCATAATAGCTCTGCAGTTTGTCACTACTCATCCTTGCTTGTCAAACAACTTTCGAATACAGTTTTTCTTATTTCTGGATTTTTCAAGACCCAAAAAGTATTTGTTATTTTTTTCTCCTTTTTCATACCAAGTAGCTTTGGACCGTATAATGTTTCCACGAGTAATGTAGTCGTACTCCGAGTCATATTCACTTTTAAGTTCTTCAAGCTGCAGTATATTCTGTTCAGTAGGATTACAAGCACAAAGTTCTTCACTTTCTTTAAGTTTCTTTTCAAGATCAGTAAGTTTATTCCTTCTGTCTTTTGCCTTTGTTTTACTATAAGAAATAGTACATTGTCTGATTTTATATTTGACCAAGTCCCAGAGGAGTCTTTTGTCGCTCACCTCTTGAAATTCTGTTAACCAATCTTGGTAACTAGAGGCAATAAGATTAAGGTAGTTGTCATCATGTAAAAGGCTAGAGTTAAAGATCCAATGTGATGGGCCCCGGACTTTGTCCTCAAAACTATTAATCTGCAAAGTAATGGCCGAGTGGTCAGATTTAATAGAAGGTATTATATCCGAATCTTCAATAAAGTCCTGAAGACCATCACTAATCAACCAATAATCTAGGCGTCGCTGAATAAGGGGTTTCTTTTGTCTCCAAGTAAACTTTCTTTTGTTAGGGTTCCTAATTCGCCAAATATCAACGAGATCGTATGCCAGTTTAATCTCCATAATATTTTTAACCGAGTCTTTTTTATCAACACGTCCACCATAATTGTCCAATTCTTCATCTAGATGAGCGTTAAAATCACCTCCGATGATCAACTGACTACTAAACGTCCCATCCGTTTCATCTAAAGTTGACAAAATTCTTGAAAAAAAAGAACATTGCTCAGATGTTATGTTTGGGGCGTAAATGTTTAGTAATGAAAACAGAGAGTCTTGAATCAGAGCATCTATAAGAACGTAACGACCATTAGAATCAGACTTAGTGTTTTTCATTTCAAATTGTAATTTGTCACTTATTAAAATCAGAACACCTCTGCTATGATTGGTACCGTGAGAAAAGTACATTTTCCCGGGCCACTGAAATCGCCAACTTTCAACAATATCCGGAGTGCTATAAGTTTCCTGTAGAAAGGCAATATCAGCATTTTGCTTATGTAACCAATTAAATATTGCTTTTCTTTTAGTAAAATCCCGAATCCCTCGAGCATTTAAAGAAACAATTTTAAAATTAACGTTATCAACCGGGGAGCGATCCATAGCTAAGTGAAGAAATCAAATAATTGTAAAAGCGCCTCCTTAATTGTTTGAGCCAAGACTTGAAAAAAGATAAGTTACTAAACCATCTAGACGTAAAAAAACAAACTAAACTACTGACATCCAATGTTAACAAAGAAAAACCTACAGGGAACTGCCCCAGCACGCACCCAGCCCAAGAAACTAACTTGAACGGCATGGTTACCTGCTTGAAATAGTTGTTAAAGGGTCTCAGGGGAGCTCCCGATCTCATTTACCGACCCAATTTTCCTTTGATTGGGGTATAAAGCCTACTAGGTGTGAATTGTTTTAAAGCGTAAAGAAAACGTTCCTAATGAGTAGCATTGAATAATGACAAATGGCGAAAGGAGACTAATAACAATATTTACATAGGAGCAAATTTTCCGTTTATAAACAACTTATCAGGTTCAGCTTTGCTAAAAGCAACTTTTAGTCCTTTCTTTTTCGCCTCCTTCAATTTGGGCATTTGTTTTCTTCTTCGTTCAATTATTTCCTTCGGAAAGTCCTCCAGAACTTTTATCTCTGACGCGCGATTAAGGCCGAAAGACGCTCTCAAAACTTTCTCTCTGTCGGGATTCTACAATTTTAAAAAATTTGTGGAAATTTTGAAAAAGGCCTTTACAAAAAAAGATTATGACAAACCAACCTCGTTCCCAGGGTCTCTCCTCTTCCCGCCCCCTGGAACGAGAGAGAAGAGACCCTGGTTGGGTCTGGTCACGTGTCTCCCAGGAAATAAACAAGTCGAGGGAGGGGCGGATTAGTGTGAAAGTTGTCTCTACTGAGCCTAGGGGAGAACGGAAATGTACGGAAAGCCATCGAAACGTGTGAGCACTGTTGCGGCATATACTCCATGGGAAGAACCCATATAGTCTCCCTCTATAAGATTCCTTTTATGGTATATTTAGTGCTAGTGCTTATACTCCTTGCGTTGCTTGTACTCCTTGAGGTGCTTGTACTCCTTGAGGTGCTTGTACTCCTTGAGGTGCTTGTACTCCTTGAGGTGCTTGTACTACTTGAGTTGCTTCTACTACTTGAGGTGCTTGTACTACTTGAAGTGCTTGTACTCCTTGAGGTGCTTATACTACTTAAGGTGCTTGTACTCCTTGAGGTGCTTATACTACTTGGGTTGCTTGTACTACTTGCCTTGCTTGTACTACTTGAGGTGCTTGTACTACTTGGGTTGCTTGTACTACTTGAGGTGCTCGTACCCCTTGAGGTGCTTGTAGTACTTGAGGTGCTTGTACTACTTGAGGTGCTTGTACTACTTGGGTTGCTTGTACTACTTGAGGTGCTTGTACTACTTGAGGTGCTTGTACTACTTGAGGTGCTTGTACTACTTGGGTTGCTTGTACTACTTGAGGTGCTTGTACTACTTGAGTTGCTTGTACTACTTGAGGTGCTTGTACTACTTGGGTTGCTTGTACTACTTGAGGTGCTTGTACTACTTGGGTTGCTTGTACTACTTGAGGTGCTCGTACCCCTTGAGGTGCTTGTAGTACTTGAGGTGCTTGTACTACTTGAGGTGCTTGTACTACTTGGGTTGCTTGTACTACTTGAGGTGCTTGTACTACTTGAGGTGCTTGTACTACTTGAGGTGCTTGTACTACTTGGGTTGCTTGTACTACTTGAGGTGCTTGTACTACTTGAGTTGCTTGTGCTACTTGAGTTGCTTGTGCTCCTTGAGTTGCTTGTACTACTTGAGGTGCTTGTACTCCTTGAGGTGCTTGTACTACTTGAGGTGCTTGCACTCCTTGAGGTGCTTGCACTCCTTGAGTTGCTTGTACTCCTTGAATTGCTTGTACTACTTGAGTTGCTTGTACTACTTGAGGTGCTTGTACTACTTGAGTTGCTTGAACTACTTGAGGTGCTTGTACTACTTGAGGTGCTTGTACTCCTTGAGGTGCTTGTACTACTCGAGGTGCTTGTACTACTTGAGGTGCTTGCACTCCTTGAGTTGCTTGTGCTCCTTTAGTTGCTTGTACTACTTGAGTTGCTTGAACTACTTGAGGTGCTTGTACTACTTGAGGTGCTTGTACTACTTGCCTTCCTTGTACTACTTGAGGTGCTTGTCCTACTTGAGGTGCTTGTACTCCTTGAGTTGCTTTTACTACTTGAGCTGCTTGTACTCCTTGAGTTGCTTGCACTACTTAAGATGCTTGTGCAACTTGAGGTGCTTGTACTCCTTGAGGTGCTTGTACTCCTTGAGTTGCTTTTACTCCTTGAGTTGCTTTTACTACTTGAGCTGCTTGTACTCCTTGAGTTTCTTGTATTACTTAAGGCGCTTGTACTCCTTGAGGTGCTTGTAGTACTTGAGTTGAGTGGTTGTACTTAACTTTGGTTAATTGGTTAACTTGACTTTGTGATAATTTTAGAGTGAGGATCGACTGGTAAATGATTTTTGAAAAGTTCATACCCTGTTTTCTCCAAGCTTATATGTCGTATTCTCGAACCATTTAAGCAACTATTATTTCATTTGCTCTTTTTCTGTAGCAGTTCAATTTGTGAAATGACATAGCAGTATTTTTTTTTTGTCGCCAGAATATCGCATTGCGATCAACTTGTTGTTTTGTTGGTATGTTTGTCAGTTTTCGCAAACTGGCTTCATTGAACCGGAAAGATGGAAACACGTAAAATAATTTACCTAAGTATATAAGCGTCAATTTGAAGGTACTCTGCAGGACATATGTCCGAGAACTTTCATTTCTGTATATACAAAGAAGTGGTCGTAGAAGTAAGAATGTTAATCGACATGTTGTAAAGAGTGTGCTAGGAAACAAAGGACGGGAAGACCAGCTGTCGTGAGCAATACTGCTAAAACAATCTTTAAATGGTGAAGTATACACGTAACGATAAAGTGCACCGCAACTTTTATGACATTCCCCGCGAATTCAGACACGGAGGAAATTTAAACAGTTCAGTTAAACCTTTACCGTTTCAGAATGCGTATGGTTTTTAAGGGATTGCTACATGACGCTTCTTAGATGAATTTCTACGTGTCATCGTCATCGTCATCACCTTCATCATCATCATCATCATCATCATTAGGCCTGTCCCGATTGTGATGGAAAAATCGACAAAAAGTGCTGGATTTTTATAAAAAGTGCTTGAAATTTAGAAATAGTGCACAAAAGTTGCTCGTAGTTTTTTATTATTTCCTTACAGATGTTCATACATATTCCTAGTTTTATATAACTGTTAACTCTCGATTTTTTAATACTGAAATGACCATAAAGTTAGAACGTTTGTCGAACAAAAACTCTTTATTATCAGTCAAGCATAGTTTCTAAAGCACCCAGCTATATATTGTATGCAATCAACCGTATAGCTTCAACTGTATTAAATGCTTTCGTCAGGAGCTGTACTTAAAAGAAAAGAGCACTAAATGTTCTGACCAAAACGAACCAATCAAAATCGACTGTTCCCAATGTTAAAGCGCACATGAACTGCCTCTAAAATGCCTTAAACAGCACATACTGACATACCTGAATAACGCTTTAAAACTCCCCAGGGTGTGTACTGTAAAAGCTCTATTAAGCCCCCATGTTTGGGTCTATATTTGCTTACAACAAACCAATTGGGCCACATGAAGGTGATTTCGCAAGAGGAAGTATGGGAGACTAATTACAAATTTTCGTATCCCAAAAGGGAGAGGGGGGCTTATTAGAGAGGGGTGGCTTATTATAAAAACAGGCTTCCAAACGGGCAGCTTATTAGAGCTTTTGTCTCCGTATCTCATTTAAATAATGATTTTTTGTTTCTTACAAAAATGGTCACTGGTTTTGACAACTGTCGCCCTTTTGGAAAGTATAAGACTTACTGCCTACGTGAGCCATGGTCAGTATGGCAGTATAGTCCAAATGTATTTTTAGATTCCCGTCTAAAAGCGTCTAAAACGAAAATTCGTCTTTTTACTGCAAGCAGTTGTTTAGCCTGTATTACGATTCAGTGCGGCCTTAACGTCCAGTGTGACCACTATTTTCAGTCAGACAATAGGGCCGTTTATACGAGAGAAAATAAGCCGTGGCTTACATTGGCTGAGGCTTACAGAAGACGCGGACACCTCGTTTAAATGGTACATAATCGAAGTTCACGGCTTACTCCATCGCCAGCTATCTCAAGCCGCGGCTTATCTTGGCCTAGAGGTTTTGGGCTGTGCTTATTTTGGCCGCGGCTTACCTTGGACGTGAAAGTGTTCATATAAATGTACTCAAGCGTTGTCCGCGGCTTGCTCAAACATGCGCTTCTTTTGTTATTTTAGCGAACTTAGCCGCCAACCATTTATACGAGCATTTCGCGTCTTGTGTAAGCCGCACTCGTATAAATGGCCCACTCGCCTCTTATGTTCATGTAAGCCGCGGCCAGTGTAAGCCGCAGCTTGTTGTCTCTGGTATAAACGGGCCTAATATGTTAAAATACCTATTTTTACACTGATTTCAATCAAGCTTCCCAATTTTGCAACTTATCTTAAAATCGCTAAATCGCTCACTTATCGTTTCCTCTTCTCGGGCTCTTCTCCCCATTACATCCCACAAAACTATTCACATTTCATTATGAAGCTTTTTGCTGTCGAACCACGGTTGATGTTTTCTGTGTTTTGCGTTGATTTTATTCTTTGTATTCGTTTCGAAAGTGTGATAACAAATCAAAAACAATTGTTTACTCTCAATTGTTGATTCATAGTGCTTATTACCTGATAGCTCTAAATCACAGGAAACGTCCAATTCGTAGTATTTGATGGGGAGTTTTAAACCATATTCAGGGGCACCCAAAGTAGAGAATTAAAGTACGGCCTCAATATTTGCTACCTGGACATTCATAATTGAAAGATGCAATTAATCCTAACATTTGGGAAAAGTTTCATAATAATTATAGTTAAAGAAATTTTCATTTTTTTTCTAATAACTTGCAACATTTTCTAACTCTTAAAAAATAATAATAAGTTAGCATAATTTACTGCTTTCATTCTGCTGTAGAAATTAGATGAAGAGATACTAACTAAGGCAGCTGAACAAGCAGGTTAGAACACTGTTTTTACTTTCTCATTTTAAAGGAACACTACATGATTTCTTGAATGTATAGGTTTTGGTTAAGTGCACCTCAACCCAAAATACTTTTTCGCTGAAAGAAATCTTTTCACCAGTTTGAAACGTATTAATGTGCATGGGTGTATTCCTTACTTTTCATAAACTGATTTACATCATGGGAAGCCTTTGTGACCATGAAAGCAATTCAGGTTATGACATCAATTAAGATTTTGCAAAACGTTCAAAACAGGTGCAATGATTTATTTCACCGAAAAAAATGTTGTGGGGCTAGGTGCACTTTAATGTTGTTGTTGCTGTTGTTATTCTCATTGTTACTTTACTGTATTTTATAATATAGCTCGAGCATCTTTTCATTGAAATTGAACGTGCCTTGTGAGAGTACAAAGCACGCAGATGACGCCATTTGTCTGCGCGTGCAGTTTCAAAATCATTACAAATCTGGCATTTTTCACACTTCAAAAAAAAACTTCTCGATTAAAATAGTACAGTCAAAAAATACAACTGACAACACAAATTCTAAGTGCTGCTTGTTTTAGCTAGCTGAACAGTTTTAACAGCCTGTTAAAAAGAACTTGTACAACAAGACACAGCGTAAGCCATGAGATTAAAATTTGCTCACTTGAAATGAGTTTATGTACAAATTTAGCAAAAACAGTATTAGAAAACAAATACAAAAGCCTGTGTGATTTGCTTTAGAGGCAAATACAGACTTTGACGGAAGGTCGTACTGTGAAAACTCCCCAAACTAATGCTGGTCCGTTGGTTGCCTCCCACAAAAAAATTGGCGACTTCAACTCTGTCCATACCATCTGTCATGCAAGTCCTTGTGGACATGCAGAAGCATAAGGTGGTTAAGCCCGACCTTTCCTGTGGTTGAACACAGGAATGTCTTAACCCACTTTAAAGCAGAGAAACAGCGCTCACTGACGGCGTTGGTAGCTGGCATGACAAAAATAACATTACCAAGTGTGAAACTCTCAGTAAGTAGGAGGTTGCGAGCATTGCAGAGTGATTGAAAAAAGTCCAGGAGATCAGTAATGTCAAATCGGGAGGTGTCGTACCCCACTGACTGCGACATGTCTGGAAGAAGGAACAGCTGGGGTTCTAATTTGTACTGCTGCAGGTCAGTATATCCCCGTATACGGCCATCACTTTCGTTAGTTTTTTTTCGTGGTATTCGCCTGCTATTGCCTTCAGAAGAAGTTCCTGTATGCTTTGGTAGGCCCAGAAGTCCTTCTGGTTAAATGTAGTTCCAATACATTCTATCGTCACATCAACTGCTGAATAATTCCTGTGGCGGAAATGTTCGTTGGGTGTAGAGGGGAAATAATGTGTGCCTCTGTCTCCTACCTCTGTTCGCGTTTCGACTCGACATTTTTTTGACAGCTGTGGCTCGGTCACTATATCCACCTCGCTTTTCTTCTTTAACAATCTCGTCCAAAACAAATCAAACGCACCTTTATTTGTATCTGTTGATAGAGAACTGTATACATCCTCAGCTATCACTGTCCTTGGGCCGCTGACGTGGTGTAATCTTGCAATAAGCGGCTCAGATTGTCAGTGTGCTTCAAGACAAACTTTCATAACCCGCACCCAAAGAAGAATGGAAAAGTTGTCATCATCCCTTGCACTCATCGAATTCGTGCCTTCATCTCCATGTCTTTGCAAACCTCGAGTAACCACTCCCACAGCTCCACGTGGTTATCCAGATACACCGCAAACGAATCTCCGCGTACAGTCCACCTTGTTGGGCAGAAATCACGCACTCCTCTTGATTCGTTTTGAGTTTCGGCCCTTATCTTATCCAACTTTGTGTTTCTCTGAGGGGACTTTTTCCCTAGCTTCGCGATCGCTCTTATTTCTGTGAATCAACTTATGTAATAAAAAGGAGAAACATTAACTGGAAGAATAACATACTATAGTTTATCCGGAATGATCTCTTTAACAGTTATTGAAGTCTTGCAATTGTTTCAACATTTTATTTCAAACTTTTTAATTTGGGGTTGGAGAAAAACTGAGCGAGGGGAACGCCCCCGTCCCTCGCCTTGTTATGGCCCTGAAGTTGTCAAACTTTTGGTCAAGTTCAAAACGAGGCCTGGTGCTCATCCTTTCATATGAAAATGAGTTTAATTTGCATGGGAATGGAAACTAATTTTCATATCAAAAGATGAGCACCATGACTTGCTTTGAAACAAAGGCCAAACGGTAATCAATTCGCAAATAGCCTTTTATTGTCGTCTTTAAAACCTGTAGGGTTGCCAATAGATTACAACTTAGCTTGAAACAAAAGAATACCTCCATTACTCTCTTGTCTTCATAAAAATCCCTTTTTTTTTTATCCCAATCGCGTTTCGTGCTTTGATAAAAGAAGATCCTTAATGTAGCTTTTTAGAAATCAGCTGTTCTAGCTGAACTGCAGCTACAAAAGAAGTGGTTAAAATTCCTTGTTGTCTGTTCTTACATGCTTGGACCCATGCTTGACGTATTTACCTTGCCTTGGAAGACAGTCTCATGCTTGCTAATATAATTTTGCATTTAGTTGAAGATCAAGTGAATAGACATTTTTCAACCTCTTCGTTCAGTTAAAGCACCTCAAGTAGTACAAGAAGCTCAAGAAGGACAAGCAACTCAAGGAGTACAAGCATCTCAAGTGGTATGGGCAACCCAAGGAGTACAAGCAACGCAAGGAGTACAAGCAACTCAAGTAGTTAAAGCACCTCAAGGAGTACAAGCAACTCAAGCAGTTCAAGCACCTCAAGTAGTACAAGCAACTCAAGGAGTAGAAGCAACCCAAGAAGTAAAAGCACCTCAAGTAGTACAAGCACCTCAAGTAGTACAAGCACCTCAAGTAGTACAAGCACCTCAAGGAGTACAAGCACCTCAAGTAATACAAGCACCTCAAGGAGTACAAGCACCTCAAGTGGTAGAAGCAACCAAAGTAGTACAAGCAACTCAAGGAGTACAAGCACCTCAAGGAGTACAAACACCTCAAGGAGTACAAGCACCTCAAGGAGTACAAGCACCTTAAGTAGTACAAGCACCTCAAGTAGTACAAGCACCTCAAGTAGTAGAAGCAACCAAAGTAGTACAAGCACCTCAAGGAGTACAAGCACCTCAAGGAGTACAAGCACCTTAAGTAGTACAAGCACCTTAAGTAGTACAAGCACCTCAAGGAGTACAAGCACCTCAAGTAGTACAAGCACCTCAAGTAGTACAAGCACCTCAAGTAGTAGAAGCAACCCAAGTAGTACAAGCACCTCAAGGAGTACAAGCACCTCAAGTAGTACAAGCACCTCAAGGAGTACAAGCACCTCAAGTAGTATAAGCAACCCAAGTAGTACAAGCACCTCAAGGAGTACAAGCACCTCAAGTAGTATAAGCAACCCCAGTAGTACAAGCACCTCAAGGAGTACAAGCACCTCAAGGAGTACAAGCACCTTAAGTAGTACAAGCACCTCAAGTAGTAGAAGCAACCAAAGTAGTACAAGCAACCCAAGTAGTACAAGCACCTCAAGGAGTACAAGCACCTTAAGTAGTAGAAGCAACCCAAGTAGTACAAGCACCTCAAGTAGTAGAAGCAACCAAAGTAGTACAAGCACCTCAAGTAGTACAAGCACCTCAAGGAGTACAAGCACCTCAAGGAGTACAAGCACCTCAAGGAGTACAAGCACCTCAAGTAGTAGAAGCAACCCAAGTAGTACAAGCACCTCAAGTAGTAGAAGCAACCAAAGTAGTACAAGCACCTCAAGGAGTACAAGCACCTCAAGTAGTATAAGCAACCCAAGTAGTACAAGCACCTCAAGGAGTACAAGCACCTCAAGTAGTATAAGCAACCCAAGTAGTACAAGCACCTCAAGGAGTACAAGCACCTCAAGGAGTACAAGCACCTCAAGTAGTATAAGCAACCCAAGTAGTACAAGCACCTCAAGGAGTACAAGCACCTCAAGTAGTACAAAGCAACCCAAGTAGTGCAAGCACCTCAAGTAGTACAAGCACCTCTACAAGCACCTCAAGGAGTACAAGCACCTCAAGTAGTACAAGCAACCCAAGTAGTGCAAGCACCTCAAGTAGTACAAGCACCTCAAGGAGTACAAGCACCTCAAGGAGTACAAGCACCTCAAGGAGTACAAGCACCTCAAGTAGTAGAAGCAACCCAAGTAGTACAAGCACCTCAAGTAGTAGAAGCAACCAAAGTAGTACAAGCACCTCAAGGAGTACAAGCACCTCAAGGAGTACAAGCACCTTAAGTAGTACAAGCACCTCAAGTAGTAGAAGCAACCAAAGTAGTACAAGCAACCCAAGTAGTACAAGCACCTCAAGGAGTACAAGCACCTCAAGGAGTACAAGCACCTTAAGTAGTAGAAGCAACCCAAGTAGTACAAGCACCTCAAGTAGTAGAAGCAACCAAAGTAGTACAAGCACCTCAAGGAGTACAAGCACCTCAAGGAGTACAAGCACCTCAAGGAGTACAAGCACCTCAAGGAGTACAAGCACCTGAAGTAGTAGAAGCAACCAAAGTAGTACAAGCAACCCAAGTAGTACAAGCACCTCAAGGAGTACAAGCACCTCAAGTAGTACAAGCACCTCAAGTAGTACAAGCAACCCAAGTAGTGCAAGCACCTCAAGTAGTACAAGCACCTCAAGGAGTACAAGCACCTCAAGTAGTACAAGCACCTCAAGGAGTAGAAGCACCTGAAGTAGTAAAAGCACCTGAAGTAGTAAAAACAACGCAAGGAGAACAAGCAGATTAAGCAGTACAAGCACCTCAAGTAGTAGAAGTAACTCAAGCAACGCAAGGAGTATAAGCACTAGCACTAAATATACCATAAAAGGAATCTTATAGAGGGAGACTATATGGGTTCTTCCCATGGAGTATATGCCACTGTTGCACTGATATCCGCGAAGCACGGACCATGTCAAGTGGGATAAATCCTCAGCTGATAAAAGAACAACGTTGCCTAAAGAGCAACTCTAATCAAGCCATTCCCGGCAACTGACGAGATCCACAAGGGAGGATCGAAACCATGGTCTTGCCTGTCGTTTCATGGCGTACTCAAAACACAGCCAATAAACTGGCATTAACAAAAGGAGGAAACTACTAAGAACCACAGTTACAGAGCGCAGCGAAACGATCACAGACAAAAACACAGCCGTAACCAAAGCTAAGTGATCAATTTCTGCTGTGTAACTCTTTTAGAAGCTACAGTGCTAAAGAAAGGATCGAAAGACAGATAGCCGTGATAGGAACACTGAACCTCTTGATCTTGCTGCCGGGCCCGGCAATATAAATATTGCAAGATAATCACACGGCTAAAAACGCTATCCTTACAAACTTAAGATAACAAGACTGGCTGTACGGTCAACGGACGAACTGAAAGGAGCCAAACCAAACGCCTCGAAGGACATGAAAACCACAGTCGCTAAACAGAAACAACACGGGTTCCAACAAACAGGCGTTGATAACCCAGAAATGACCTTTGAGGTCAAAATAACTAAAATACAAAGCACTAACATCCTCTGAATCATCATGTTAACCCGCTGAAAACATACACGAAGCTAAATCAGCCAAAAGACGGCCAAATGATCAATTCTCCATTGGTAAGCCGAACTTCACCGACGCAGCACCACAGACGCCAAAATTTTGCATACTACGAAACAAAACAGTCGCTCATTTGCACAGTGGTAAACGCAACGAGCATTTTGTCAGCTGAAGTTTGTTCGAAATTTATATTTTGCTCGAAGTGCAGCGGCTCGGAAAGAAGAAGAAATAAATGAGCTATATTTTTCAGAGACTGTCGAAGATCCAAAATCTTTGACCGTTAAAATCACCGGAGGCGCTTTTCACAGGAAACGATTATCATTCTTCTCATATGTACCACACCACGTTGATTTGTTACAGCATGAATTCGGATGCGTCAAAACCAAAGTGTTAGCGAATAAAAGGGAAACTTTTACACCGCAACCATGAAGAGTTCATGGGCATATTAGGATTCTTATATCTTTCTCATACGCCGTCTCAGCCGGGTCGGGAACACGCTATTCTTATCAGATAAGACTGATAAGACACTAACTTACGGTTGCGTTTCGCATCACTCCATGCTCGCCTTTCGATACTAAACCAGCGATGGTGATCGAAAGCTTTTTGAATATCAGAGAAATAAACTTTTTAGTTCCAACGGATGAGAGTTGTTTTGAAACCGATGACTTTCCCAGAACCCAGACGATCGGCAGACTCCATAAAATTGTCAGCGAGTAGAGAACACGAAAGCCTCGCTTGGATTGTGACAAAAAGAACGGCGACAAAATAATGAGCTATAAGGACCCCTCCCTAACACGTGACCAGACCCAACCAGGATCTCTTCTCTCTCGCTCCAGGGGGCGGGAAGAGGAGAGACCCTGGGAACGAGGTTGATGACAAACCTTTATCTATTGAAACTAATACACCTTCACATGAATTGATAATTGGGAAAAATAAACAAACAAATGGTTTTTGGGATAATGAACCTCTTTCAAAAATTCTCCGAATTAACCCCAATCAATTAACTGTTAAATGTTACACTGTTTTGCTCGACATTCCAAACAACTATTACATACATTGTGACCTTGTCAGCACAGATCACAATTTGCTTGACGGCCAGCCGAGTGATGTTCTGGCTTGCATTCCAATCTCTGGAAATCCGCAAGAAAGAGTAACTTATCCTCAAAATTTCCAAAACACTCCACGCCATACAAAACAAACTCAAACTGTAAACAGCATAACGTTGTCCGTAAAAGATAAGGCCGGCAACATGTTAGACTTCAGAGGGGCACAACTAAATTTTGTATTAGAAATTTTTTGAATCTTTGTAATACAATTGTCTTCGGCATTAATTTAAAGAAAAAAATTTGACTATTTATACGCCATGCCGGATGAGGATGTGTTGCCATTTGCCCCTGTGGCATCTGCTCCACCCGACAGCGTTGCAGAACAGCAGTATACGCGGCTATATCCCAATCTTCCAAATGCCGAAACTTTCCGGCTGACTGAGCTCAGCAAAATTGAGAAGCATATTTCTGAAGAGGCTGAGCACTACAGAGTTGTGCTAAAAAAATACAAAAAGGCTCAAAAGGCCTGCAGTTATGTTGTTGTCGGTCTTGGAGTTGCAACAACAGCTTTGTCTTCCGGGGCTGTCGCCTCTGAACTGACGGGCGTTGGAATTGTGGTCAGTGTTCCTCTCGGTGTTGTGGGGGGTGTTGCGGTGCGGTTTCCACCGTTTTGACTAGTGTTAACAAAAAACTTGAAGCGAAAGTTAACAAGCACAGCAGACTCAGTGCCCTGGCGGTTGCAAAGCATGACACAATCAACGCCTTTGTTTCCAAAGCCCTTGATGATAATCGGGTTACGGATATAGAGTTTAACTCATTCACGACCGGCTCTGCAATTTTGGGTCACTGAAGACCCGCGCTTTGAAAACCTGTAACTTTTCCAAATCCCGAACTATGTTTGAAATAAGCGATTATTATTGCCAAATACTGAGTTTCTGAGACTTTATCACCCCGTAAACCTACTGAAAGTGCCGATTTTCCTTGAATATGACTGTTTATTCTGTTGCAAAACCAAAAAACGCTCTAGAACAGCACCAAATATAAGCAACTTTGTTTTGAAGTTTTGAAGACAAAAAACCCTCTTTAAGCTAAAAGTCCACATTGGCAGTAAACTTCGACTCAACTTCTTGCAATCTGTTCCAATTTGCCTGCTCACTTCCTTAACCCGACCTGGGTAACGCTATTTGATTTCAGTTGCTCTCACTGGTCTGACATGTTCGCTTTGTGACCCAAAGGAATTCTGGATATGCTTGGATAACTGCCGCGTGTTAGTCCGCCAATTTCCATTTCAGATATTTTTTTAGACCCGTGTCGAGCCACCCGGTCCTGCTGGCAAAATATTGCAGCGATTGCATTATTTACATGTCAAAACTCGTCAAAATTGCCATGCAAGGTCCCAGAATCTACTCACAGATCGGCTAGGAACACAACTTCACTTCGTGAATCACCATGACTCGATCGAATCCTTTCGGCGGCTCACTTGGTGTGAAATTGCTTCTCACCTCTGTCTTCTTCCAGAGGATTGCCTCTACCCACCAACCCAGCTTTATGATGCAAGGCAAGGGGCTTCTGAGGTGGAAAATGGCTCGAAAAACACACTTATAAATCAAATAAGTAACGAATTGTAGCTGCACTGATCGTTTAGAAATAAACGACAGCTAGCGTGACAAGCGTGACATGAAAGATAGAGCCTTCGATGTTGTGGACCAGGGAAATCTACGCGGTAACCCCTTATATGGAATAAGCAGACCGACTTGACCAATTACAGAAAAACATGTACAAAATGGCGGACGGAAATGAGTTAAACATGCAACACATGAAATGAAAAGCTATGCCCAAATGAAAGAGGTTTTGCGTACAAAATTCGCAAAAAAACCGGCTTGATTCTAACCCTCCAGATCTTAAAAAAAATAAGGGAAGAGGTTCGCGAGGAGTTCAGAAAAAAGCTCGCGGCGAGCGCAGCTTTGAACTAAAATTTGAAGGAAGAAACGTAAAATTCTATGTAAGTGTTTTGAAAAACGAAAATTAAACAAACGGCCAATGTACATATTCTGGGACAGAATGATTGCTCTGTTCCATGCTATTGTATGTTTTTCCTTGAGCTTTCAACGCTTGTTTGGCAAAAAGAGGTAAGACAAATTGCCTTTGAATTTGTTGAAGCGATGAAAGATGTTGAAAAAGGCAAAGATGGCGACCACAAAATTCTAGCTGTGGTTTATTAACAAATAGCGTTGGCAGTGTGCATATTACTTCATCATATGTTGGCTCATGTTTCATTATATCTTCGTATATATGCTTCATTCATTCTTCTCTCAAATTCTTCATTCAAATAATCCATAAACATTTCAAAGGCTTCATTGGCTGTTTCGGCTTGTGGATACACATTCCAAATAATAATACTATTGTTAATTTCCTGCCAACCCATTTGGTTTCTTTTTTTAATGTTGATGTAGTTTTTCATTTGTATGAAAAAAATTTTCATCAAACCCCATTCGATATTTTTCCTTAATTTTTAATAAAATAAAATCTTTTAAAATTTTTTCTTTAATTTCTTGTGGCAAATGTGCCACTAAAACCAAAAACTTGGCTTGGGCGGGCGGGCCGTTGTTTCCCCCCGGCGGGGCGGCTTCGCTGTAGTATTCGTTGAGGAACTCTTGCTGTCATTCCTTTGTGTACCCTGCACGAGCTTTTCTCGAATAGGGGGGTGTGTGTGGTGCAGATATGGTGGGTCTGCTTGGTGCTGGGGTATATATAAGAAGGTTTTTGGGTGGTTGTTGCGTTGCTTGGTGGCTGGCACAAAGATAACATGGGACCCTATAGCTTGCTAGTTGGTTGTGGATGGCACAAAGATAACATGGGGCGCCATAGCTTGCTCTTTGGTTGGTGGCTAACACACACACATGTAAAGTAGCGGTTCTGGTCGCAGGAGCATAGCAACTATCAAAAAATCGCTAGAATCACAGCAACGAGTCGTTAATGAGAAACAACCCAACATCAGCCAAATCAACGAGGAGTGGAGCGACGAGGCGATTTGGTTGATGTTGGGGTGTTTATCATTAACGACTCGTTGCTGTGATTCTAGCGATTTTTTGATAGTTGTTGCTCATGCTCCTGCGACCAGAACCGCTACTTTACATGTGTGTTATACGTGTACACGAAAATAATGGCACCAGATGAAATGGTCCGGATAATAGAAGTTTGACTGTTGTACTGTTAATTTTCTTTTTGTTTCAGAAATGAGAGAACTAGGTAACACACAGAATGCTTAAAATAACTATTTTTAATTCACTACTGTCTTTTTGTCTGCATACTTAGGATAACATTTCAGTTTTTCTTAAATCAAGAAAGTACTATTTTACAATATCTACCGGTAGTCACCTTATTAAAATAGATTTTACTACAAAGACTAAACACAGTGAGATCACTGTGAAGCCATCATGTAATTCATTTTATCATTTCTACTACTATGGTGATATTTTACTCCACAGAAAGCTGAAAAAGAAAGATGGCTAGAGAGAGCACAACACATCTCTTAACACATTTTTCTAACAGCATTTCATTTATTTTTGTTTTCCACCACTCTGGAGCCTTTTCACACATGCCAACAATCTACCTTCAAATGAAGAATGATCCTCGCAGTTGTCATCATCTACCTTCAGTTGATTACTTGACAAATTTTATTTGTCAACCCTGTAAACAGGAAGTCTATATTCAAACATTTCACTCTAAATTAACACAATAATAGCTACAGTCAGACTTTACTGAAAGAGTCCCAAAATAACTGAATAATTAACTAAACATCATAAGGAATCAAAAGAATCCCCTCCATTATAAAAATAATGATATAATCCCAGAATCAAAGAAGAAAGAAGCAAAGTAATACAAAATATATGATAACTTTTATAAAGAGATAATTTTAAAAACCCACCACCAAGTAAACTTGTCAGTACTCAAACTAAGAGAATCTCTGTTTTATACTGATGAAAAACCAAAAACGACTTTCAAAGTAATCAAATATAGGCCTTTAACATACAACACAATCAATATACATGTATTAACTTGATTATTTAATTTTTACGTATTCCAGGGACAAATGGTCCAGTAAGTTATTATTTTATTCATGGATAAAAGACACCAGCCCCATTGAAGTAATCCCAGCCAACATCATCAGCATTTGCTTAATTGATTCCCTAAAAACAAACCAAAAATATAGACATGAGAGATCTTGGCAATATAATGATAAGGCTGTGCAAGTTAGTTTACTGCAACAACTTGTTTTACTAAATCAAGCCTTGACCATTCTAGGCTTGATTTCCAGCCCTTTATAACTGGCAAGTCTTTTATTCAAACTCTTTAGAGCAGCTGATGGATGCAGAAAAGTATGGGTGTACGAAAAAACAGAAAATTGATCCAATTTATTAAGGCTACAGCTGTATGGATAAAATATTTGGGTGCAAATTCTGAGAAAAAGATCACAAAGAGATAACACAGAAACCAATAGACTCAGCGGGAAGACAGTATGAACAATTAAGAATCCACTGTTTTATCTTGGGGTACAAACTTTAAGGCATGAACAAAGGGAATTACAAATTAACGATGTCAAGTGGGATGAACAGATAAAAGGTGCTCACTTGGGGAGTAGGTTTTGTAGTGTGAAGAGGGGGCAAGTTGCCTTCCCTTGTTATTTAATCCTACTTTTGGGTGGGGATAGGGGATGGCTTTCTCTTGGCATTGTAAACTCTATGAAAGGTACTACAAGCAATGGGTCCCACAGAGGTGTCTGAGAAGGGTCTCAAATGTAACTAACCACAAGGCAATATGTATGTATCAAAGATCTCATGGCGGCTGTCAACAAAAAGCTGCCGTCTGGAATTATGTACCCAAAAGCCAAGGGAATTTCATTAAAAGTAGCAAGTTTTCTACAGAAGCATAAAAAAACAATATTTAGTTGGGTGTGGTTTTACCTTGGTCTTGTCTCTTGTAGAAGTTCAGGAATGATTGTAACCATGGCAATATAGATAAATCCTCCTGACGTAAATGGAAGTACCCAAGCAGTTGAATCTCCTAAAACAATTAACCAGTGTGGATTTGTAACATTCAAATTCTCACAACAAAGGAGCCAGTGAACCATGGCAATATAGATAAATCCTCCTGACGTAAATGGAAGTACCCAAGCAGTGGGTACTTCCCCCTATGAATCTTCCTACTATGAATCTGTTTTATGTTCAATTTATTATAAAAAGAGTGCCAGATAACAAACCTGCATGTTCTGCTACAAGGCCAAAAACAGCTCCACAAAGACCAGCAGAGGCCGTTACTACCTGCAGCGACAAAAAATAATTACATATTCAGCACAACAAGATCTGTTAATGTTACAAATACTTGACAAAGTAGTAAGTGCCTATATAATATGTTTTTGCTTAAAGACTAAAGCCTACTTGTCCAACTGCTGCATCCCATCTTCTGAAACCAGATTTCAAAAGAATAGCAAAATCACCAATCTGCAAGTAATGAGACAAACAGCAGGTTGAGAAAAAGTGTTAAAATTATACAGCTGTTAGTAATAATAAATTAATATTAAAAAAATCCTTGTATACCTCGTGTGGTATTTCATGTAAGAGGATTGCACACGTAGTGCACATTCCCATCTGCAAATAGAAAACATCACAAGCTTTAGATACTGAAAGTGTCATAGAGGAAAGACAAAGTTGAGTCTCCCTTATTAATCCCAAACATTTACAGAAAATATAACAGTTTAAGACATTACCTTGATTTACACATTAAATTTTAGGAGTGCTGAATGCAATTTAAGACCCCACACCTGCTCAAATTAGATGAAGTCGTGTCCAAAATAATTACACATTCAAACAAAGAGTTACATATTAATAATTATTTATACTTCAGAAGAATGGCCTAAAAGCACATTAATACTTAGCTGTTACTTGTAATCAAATAAAGAGTTACATATTAATAATTTATACTTCAGAAGAATGGCCACATTAATACTTAGCTGTTACTTGCATTGTGCTGAATAACTATTCAAAGTCACAAAGATCTCACCTTTGTACTAACAACAAAACTTCCAGCAACAGCAAGACCATGTGTGAAATTGTCTATTGAGTTAGCAAGAAGGTTTAGATATCCCATAACCTGAAATAAATATGAATTGTTGATGTGAACTGCCATATAAGTCTGTGGTATAAACTGTCATGATTGTATTTCTAGGATAAATTAAAAAATTAATTGATTAAATAGGACCTAACAACAACATTTTTTTACTTATCACATGCTTTTAAGTATCACTTAAAGTGTAACTTTCAATCACCTCGCATGTCTCCAGTGTAAAACTATTCAGTCATAACCAGTCACAAGTATCAACACTATTTCTGGAAAAATTAACGCAAGAGTACAAATTATGGAGTCTTACTCTGACATGTTCTTCCTCAGTGATAGGCTGGTCACAAGAATCTGCTAATTTAAAGAAAAAACAATCATTTTTTTATAATTATGCAATCAAAGAAATTTCATGGGAAAGGAACAAGGAACAAGTTAGGGCAAATTCAAGGTGCAAATGCTGTCAAAGGACATAGCTCAAAGCCATACACGTCACATGCACCAGACCAAATACATTGTCGACAATGCCAATAATATATGATGTTAAGTAGTAAGTTCTGTCATTTCTTGACATCTTGTCTAATGCCTACTAAAAATCTCTCACAAAAACTTATGATTCAAATAATAACAATAATAAATCATGATAACAATGCTATCAGTTATTAATTACAAGGCTTTCAGCAATAGTTACTGTAATATCTCAAAAATATTTGTGTTTAACACAAAAACCGTTGGCAATAGAGATGACAGAGCAGGGATTATAGTAGTCTCCTCCGCAGCCATTTTTTGGGATTGTGTGTCTTCCCAAAAAATGGCTGCAAAGGACACTTGGATTATAACTATGCTTGATTTATTAACTGGAACATCAATAGATCCTCATGTTGAGGCAAATTTGTAACATGCTCGCTCTCCCCTCATAGAATGAGAGGGGAGGCCAGAACAAATTAGGCTGATTGGTACGTGAGTCAGGGAAAATTTATTATACCCAAGGCTAGCTTTTCTTCAGGTTATTAAGGCAATCTAGAAGGGATCCAAGTCCATGAAGGAAAGGCTGACTATTGAGCTACATAGATGCCAACAACATACCTGTCAACAACTCTACAGTAAAAATTAATTTTCAAGGATGCATGCATGGTGCCATCAGGACACTGCACAAAGTGATTAACATACAGTATAATTGCCATGTTGGAGCTGAAGAGATAGCTATGGGTCACAATGGAAAGTAGGTTTTTGTTATCAAGGATTTTATATTCAGACTTTAGAAACAAGCCTTTCCAAAGGTTAATTAATTTAAAACATTACCTGATTCAGAATTTGTTACTGTAGAATCACTTGATGTGCCATTTTGACTTTCCTTTCCTGTTTGCCTTTGTCTAACTTGTAAATCAGATTGTGTTGCCCCATTCACCATGACTGTCCCATTACAAATATCTCCATTTGCTACTGATTTTTTCTTGTCCTTCAAGGTTTTTTGATAAACATGTCCATTGCAAATATCACCATTCCTTAAAACCTCTGAGGAAACCTAAATGAAAGATTTGCAAATGCAAATGTTTTTTAAACAATTTTCATCATGAGTAAGTCTCCTCCAACAAAATAAAACAATTAAATCCTGCTAAATTACTTCTATCTAGAAGAATGTTAGATGATTTTAATTACCATATTTATTTGACTATAAGCCGAGCGATTTTTCCGTTAAATTAAACCACCGAGAGTAAATTTTCCACCAGAGAAGGGGGTTCGGCTTATAGCCGATAACTATCGGGGGAAAAATTTTCAAAGACTTAAAGACAACAATGAAAATGAGAGCCAAAAACAAGTTTTCTGTGTTATCATTGACTTTTGTATATGTGGTGGCTCGTAAAGGAGCCATTTGCTAGTTTCGCTTTAAGGAAGCTTTCATCAGTGGTCGTTGACATCACACTTTACCCGTTTGTTGCTTCACATACCCTACTATAAGCTTGTTATCTCCACAGAAGTCGTCACATTTCCTGTGAATTAATTGAGTCTACTTTGCGATGTTATTTGTGGAAGAAATTCTTCAATAAACTTGAGCAAAACCATCCTGTTTCTGCTTTTGGGATCAGGCACAACCGAGCGTGACTCAAAGCACGTTGCTGGCTTGGTAACCTCTCACTCACGTAGCCCGCCAGGGTTTTCAAGATGGCGGGTCGTTTACAACTTCGATCTTTTGTGTTTTGGAAATGTTTTGAGTTTTTTTGGCATAAAAAGGTTCCAAACATTTCCTAAAAGTTACAAGTTTCGTTAAAATTCCTTTATGGTGAAGGTATGGCATTGAATTTTTTAGATTTTCAACACAATTCTCGCTGAAGTGTGGCACACGATCCATGCGTTTTTTTTTCTCCACGGAACTTCGGTATTCAATTTTCGTGTCTCGGCTCATAGCCAAGAGTTTTCTGGGTTTTTTTGGTGAACATCTGGTCACTACTCTACTTGCTAAGTTTAGGGTCTCGGCTTATAGCCGGGATCGGCTTATAGACGAATAAATACGGTAAATACAAGTTGTATATCCCCCTTTTAAAGCAAAGTGTATTACCTTTCCTTTGTCAGCCTCCTCTTTCTTGGGAGACGTATTCTCTTCATTTTCTCCAAAGACCTTCTCAAGAGTCAGAAAACCGAAAATCCCTGTGATCACCCAAAAGCCAATATAGAAATGATTGGTATGTGGATCACCATCTTGAAATAAAAAAAAATTGCAATAAATGAATGATGAGAATATGAATTTTAATTCTTCACCATTGTCACATGACAATGAAAAACAAATACATTATAAAATATTAGATTTTGAAAACATATATCATTACCATCATGAACATGCGCCCAGGCCTCTGGCAAAAGATGGAGAAATACGTCTCCCAGCAACCCACCAACTGCAAAGCTTAGAAGCAATTTCAGGTGATCAGCAGTCACTGAAAAAAAATATAAAAATACTTATGATTATAGTGTTACAAGTCTGGTCAATTTAATTGCCACCACAATCAACACACTTTCACAGGTGAAACCGATTAACAACAGTGAGAGCAGATTGACACCTTATGAAGCAAGTAAAGTGACTAAAATTGATTGGATTTCTTTTCTTTTTGAATCACTTTTTACTAAAACATTAATAAATTCAAAACAATTCCAGCCAGTCTAGCTTATTCCTTCTAACTGAATCTTCACTCCTCACCATCAAAGCCTCAGGAAACAAAGCAACTTTCAAAAGTTAAGTTCCAAGGCTTAGCATATTAAAACAGCAGGAATGATTGAATGTAAAACAGAACTCCAAAATGGCAAAAGCTGAGCAAAGAAAAGTGGCGAATTCAATGCCTGCACAATTCAACCAGTCTGGTAGTCTCAGACATCCAGTCACAACATTACAGTGTCATTTTCCTCCTGATGGCTGGTTAAGGGGGATGAGGCATGAGGTCGACTCCCCCGCCAATTACATATAAGTAACAAGCTATGTTCTTCGCCTATCATCCTCAACACATGCAAGTAATAATAATAATAATAATAATAATAATAATAATAATAATAATAACTTTATTGGTACATCCAATTAAAATGGGTTTTCACATACCAATTACAATAAAATGTAATGTAAAGAGTTAAAATCTAAGATAAACATTTAAAAGTGATAAGAACTTACATTACCATATTATTAAAAAACTTAAGATACATAATTCATTATTACACCGTTTGAAAGTCAATGGCTTAAAAATTCGTCAAGGGCACGTCCTTTAATGGCGTTCTTAAAAACTTTAAATGATTCCATGTTTGCTAAACTTTCTGGAAGGTCATTCCAGAGCTGAGCAGCCCTAAATGAGAAAGATCGCTGACCTGTTGCTGATCTAAAAAATGGTAAGTAGTATCTAATAGATGTTTTCACTACAAAATTAATAAGTCTCCAAACAATGACGCTGCATGACAGTGAGAGCTATTGTACCACACTGAAATTATGAACAACTTTCTTGTGAGTTCCAGTCAAATATTGTTATTACCCGGGCTGCGCGCGTCTCGCGCGGCGCCCGGGTCTTAAACTACCGACGATTATTCTTTTTCGTCGTCGAGTATCATCCACAAATGGCACTTCCGGCGTTTCTGCGCAAGCGCTAACTATTTTTAACAACAGTGATGCGTGTTGTCACGTACGGGAAAATGTCGATTCATCTTGTGGCTTTTGAAGTCTGAACAAACAATATGTTAAGAGAAGTGTCTATGCGAATGTTTGCAAGTTCAACGGCGAGAAGAAAGCTTTTAACATGAGTAAACTTAATGGCAGATGGACTGCTTCAGGAGATTGCGAGTAGTCTCTAATTTTGGCGACGGATTTTGGGGCCACGTGCGCGCGCGAAGTTGCGAGGAGACGCGACGCGAGGGGAGCGCCAAAAATTAGAGACTACAGACAAAGGGAGTTTGACCTTTCACGGCCGAGTGATTCGGAAGTGTAAATCTCATATCAACAGCAAGAATGATGCCTGTTGTCACGTATTGGAAAACGTCGATTCACCTTGTGTCTTTGAAGTCTGAACAACTAATATGTTAAGAGAAGTGTCTATACGAATGTTTGCAAGTTCAACAGCGAGAAGAAAGCTTTTAACATGACCAAAATTTAACTCCAGATGGATTGCCGCCGTGTTCCCCGTATCGGGTGTCTGGAGAACTCAGACCTAGAAAACTCAGACCTCAGACCTAGAAAACTCAGCGCCCCCCCCCCCCAAGTCTGAAAAACTCAGACCCCCTATACAAATTTTCAAAGTCAAATAAACGTGGACAAAATAAATTATCGCCGTTCAGTGCGCTGAAATGTTACACCGTCTATTTATCCCAGATAACAAACACTTCACGTTATTATAATCGGCTCCGGAGCACGAGACCTAGAATACTCAGACCCCCGCCCCCCCCACCCCCCTCCCCCAAACTGGAAAACTCAGACCCCCTCACAACTATACAAATTTTCAAAGTGAAATAAACGTGGGCAAAATTAATTATCGCCGTTTATGAGGGGTTTGAGTTTTTACAGTTTGGGGGTGGGTCTGAGTTTTCTAGGTCTTGTGCTTCGGAGCCGATTATAATAACATGAGACGACAAAGGAGAAGTGTTTGTAAACAGTTTCACTCTGCTAATTAATTTTCTACTCACATTTCACCGAGACGTACTCCATTAACGTTTATGCGAAAAAATCCTACATCGTTCGATAAGCGTTTCCTTTCTCAAACAATTATCCATCGAAGCGAAAACAAGTGTGCTTAGTTTTTTTTTTTGGAATCAATACACTATTTTTATCACCTTGCAAAAGGATAAACCTCTGTGGCCTAAAGGTCACTGTTCTTGCCTGTGACACAGCTAACCCGGGTTTGATGTCTTTTAGCTTTTTTAGTGGTATATATCACGGGCTTTATTTTTCTGTTTCTCTTTTTCTTGTTCTTTTAGAAATATTTTTTACAAGTGTTATAATTACTGTTCTCAATGGTTGAGCTGTATTTTAGAGGAATAAATGTTGATAGGGGTCTAAAGAAACAGACTCCAACACAAGCTAAACACAATGCGTCCGATGTAAGAAAGACAGACTTCCCTCTATTCTTTTGTTTAGCACTAAGTTAGGGATACAATACTGTTTTTTACAAGCCCGGGTTTAGGCTAATTGTAGCCTCTTGTTACCCTTTAAATACTAAATTTATCCCGACATAGTCCATCGAACGTTCGGTAATCGAACCCAATCAAACCCAATCGCTCGACTGGGTTCGATTGGGTTCGGTAATCAAACTTAATCGAACTCACAAAAAAATTTTGCCAATCGAACGCAATTGAATGTTTGGTAATCGAACAGTTCAACAATCCAACATAATCAAACTCAATTGAACACCTCAACAATCAGAAACACGAACCAGTTTCATCTGGTCTTAAACAAAGCGTTGCAGTCAAATAAGTTATTTATTGGCTTCTATTTCAAATACGAGTATAATAGAAATCTACTTTGAGGTAATGAGGACACTTTTAGCACTAGTAGTAACTATTTTGTACACACTGTACACTATTGTGTGCGTCCAGATTCAGTTGCAGTGGTCGTTTTCTAGTTATCTAAGTGAAGCTTTAGCAACTACGGTATAAATCTTTCAAAAATATCCCATTCGGTGTTATTCCGAGTGATATAAAGACAGTTTACATGTTGTACTGAGCCATTCATGTTACATTTATATTGTGAATGAATCAATTTCGAATCAGCTAAACAATAAAGATTTTAGTTCACTGAAATGTGTTAATATCTCTCACACTTGCTCCTCTAGTTAAAACTCAGTTAAAGAGTGAATTCCTTCCAATTCTACTAAGAGTTAATGCAATTGTATACCATTTTGTTTTTCTACCGAACAAAATCGGACCAATCTATGGTTGCCGGAATGTTGCAATATTCAATAAGAACAATTTTGTATTCAATGTTTCGATATTTTGTTCAATAAACCAAAATTATATTCAATGTTTTGATATTTTGTTCAATAAACCGAAATTATATTCAATGTTTTGATATTTTGTTCAATAAACCAAAATTATATTCAATGTTTCGATATTTTGTTCAATAAACCGAAATTATATTCAATGTTTCGATATTTTGTTCAATAAACAAAAATTATATTCAATGTTTCGATATTTTGTTTAATAAACCAAAATTATATTCAATGATTTGTATTTCTATTCAATGCGCGCTTGTTCAATTCAATAACTGATTTTTTGTTCAATGCGTAATTTTATGTTCAATAATTTCCGCAGTCCATCCTGATCAGCGGATGATGGACGACCTTGTAGTTACACTATGTATGAGAACACCTAAACATGGCGGCTGATGCTATGTGCCTGGTCAGTACTACGTGCGTGATAGTGCTTTCGTCTTTTGGATATAACCTGCTAGAGGAGATTGAAATCCAAGATGATAACCCTTATTTAGGCTTCCACGAAGCCACACTTCTCTTTAGTAGACTCGAAATGGCATTATCTGTCCTGCGTTCACTGCTCGATATGGATTTGTTCTTCGATAAACACCAATCAAGTTCTAGGTCAGATGCGTACTTTGCTTGCGGAAATGTATCAATACTGGAACGAGACCGTAAGAGACTGTAAGCTCGCCAGACTTTGGATCAAGCGGGGAGAAACTACTGCGGATGTTGTGGTTTCTACACCTGGACAGATATTGCTAAAATGCTACGAACTTCGCGGTGTACACTGTATAGAAGGATAAATGAGTAACCAGGAGAATTTAGGTGGGCTTCCGGACATTTCCTCGTTTCAGTATTCATACATTCGCGCAAGCAAAGTACACAGCTGACCTAGAACTTTGTTAGTGTTGCCATCGAAGAACAAATCCATATCGAGCAGTGAACGCAGGACAGATAATGCCATTTCGAGTCTACTAAAGAGAAGTGTGGCTTCGTGGAAGCCTAAGTCAGGGTTATCATCTTGGATTTCAATCTCCTCTAGCAGGTTATCCAAAAGACGAAAGCACTATCACGCACGTAGCACCGACCCGGCACACAGCATCGGCCACCATGTTTAGGTGTTCTTCGTACATAGGGTAACTACAGGGTCGTCCATCATCCGCTGACCAGGATGGACTGCGGAAATTATTAAACATAAAATTACGCATTGAACAAAAAATCAGTTATTGAATTGAACAAGCGCGCATTGAATAGAAATACAAAGCATTGAATATAATTTTGGTTTATTAAACAAAATACCGAAACATTGAATATAATTTTGGTTTATTGAACAAAATATCGACACATTGAATATAATTTTGGTTTATTGAACAAAATATCAAAACATTGAATATAATTTCGGTTTATTGAACAAAATATCAAAACATTGAATATAATTTTGGTCTATTGAACAAAATATCGACACATTGAATATAAAATTGTTCTTATTGAATATTGCAACATTCCGGCAACCATACCAATCGTGTCGATTGAGTTCGACTGGGTTCGGTAATCGAACTTAATCGAACTCACAAAAAAGCTCCAGTTCGATTATGTTTGATTACCGAACCAATTGAACGATTGGGTTCGATTGAGTTTGATTGGTTTTTGGTTCGGTTTCGTTCGATTGACTAGGCCGGGGTTTATTCATACATATGGTACTGATACATCTATTACTGGTTTAGAAATAATAAACATTGCAACTTCCCATAGGAAGTAGTCTAACTAGAAGAGTGATTGCAGGAATTAATTGGGCATGGTAAGAAAATTACCGGATGATGATTGGATTGAGTACTGTTCCAGTAAAATAAGAGAAACCAGAAGTTTGTGGGAAGAAGCAGAAGCTACGTCTTCAGGAAATGAAATTAAAAATTCATATTCTCATGCAAATTAGTTTCTTGCCTAAAAACAAGAATTATTGACAACATCTAAAGAGCTTTTGAAAATGTTGTGTTAAAGTGATCCTGATTACAGAGGGAATGGAACTTGATGGAATATTGAATTAAAAATGGTGAGAAACTCATTACACTACCTAAATCATCTGAAATTACGAAACTACGGCATTGTGAAATATAGCAGCAAACATAAATAGCTTGAAGCCCGTATCAAAATAGGTTTAGCTAGCTTGATATTGTGTAAAAATACGTGAGCTTATATTAAACACAAGTTGATGTGTACATCAGCTTACGAGAAGGTAACAGCTTAGGGATGGTGTTCAGTTGCTATTAAAATTTGGCACTATTCGATTACGACGACTCCTCCAGTTTGGAAATCTTAAAATTTTGTATGCATACACTGACTTTCACAACAAATATTAGGCTTTAGACTAAAACAAACATCTTTCTCATGAAAGAAGCTTCCAAGCGCGAAATTCGCACCTCAACTTTCAAGAGCTCCGTAAATTATGTGCACAATGCACTATTCATTAAAGAGAACAGCTGATTACACAGCAAATTTTTCACGGCTGTTCTCTTGCCCAACAAAATGTAGGATCAAATTTCTTCTTGAACATTTCGTCACAGCTGCGAATCACGCATCATATATTTCTTGGTATGTTATCCATTCCTGGATTCACACAAGACTTTGAAAAAAATATCACGTAGGTGTAGAACATACAAGGCCAAAGTAATTCGTCACTCAGTTTAGCAAAACAAATGACAACTTTTCACGAACTCTTTTCACCCTAAAATATAAAATAGGCGGCAGATATGTTTCAAGCTTACCTCCTTCTCGCAAAGCATGTCCAGCTTCGACGGGTATGACAAGAAGAGGAAATATACCACACAGTCCCACCAGAATGGTTGCTGGAATAGAATACAGCCATGCTTCTTTCTTCACAAAAATCTTTGACAAATCGGGTAGAAATTTACACGGTTCAAAACCAAACCAGCTGTCGTCCGTCTCGGTTCGCGCTAGCTTCAAATTTCGAGGAACAGCGCGATGAATTTTCACCATGGCGGTTTCAAAAACAAGAAATGAAAACCAAAGAAAGAGTAGAATGAAGATCCAAGAACTCTTCGACGCCATATTGACCATACCAGTAGCTTTGTGGGAGCCTCTAACTCCGCAACTTCGCCTTTCCGGACTTTTATGGCGTCTTTGCGGGTGATGTTTGGTCTTTTCCCCAGCTTGAGCCCACAATACAATGCGTTTTGTAGGTCCGCAAGCGAAAATGACGTTCCGAAATAACCAAGTCGAGGTTCAGGGGAATAATTTGCATTTTCTTTGTTTTTGACAAAAGAAAATGCAAATTATTCCCCTGAACCTCGACTCTTGTTCTTTTGTTCTCCCACAATTCGAAACTAGCCTAAAACAAAGGTGACAGACCGCAAACAATTGTTGCTTCTAAAAATATCTGCATGTAATAACTGTTCATCAGTAGGATACCTAAAATGTGTGCAATTCCACAGTTGGCTTCGGCTCCATCAAATCCTATACCAATTGCAGAACATTTTAGGAGAAGCCACCAACGCTGTGAACACAGTTATTGACAATACATATTAGCAAGGAAAACAACGTAAAATAATAGGAGTACGTTAAATAACGAACTAAGCACACGTAAACTAAATAAGCAAGCACGTGCACAACTTTAGGAAAATTGCTCGCGCACATTTGCATAAAAATGTAATGAATGGGAGCAACAAGGATCTCAGATTTGGGCGTCAGGATAATATAAAGGATATAATCTCATCTCTGGATTGCTAATCTCATTTCCTGTAGTGTAGCACCATACTTCTCAACGATAGCACCGTGGCGTTTCAAGAATTTAGTTAACGATTTACGAAGCAGCGTAGTTTTGAAGCCTTGGTGAAGGAGATGTGATGAAAGTCGGTGAAGTCTATCAATAAAATCCAGTTTCGATGTGCAAAGTCTAGCATATCTCACTAATTGAGATATGAAAACACCATAGGCCGGATTGGAGGAAAATTGACAATCCGAAATGAGAAGTCATCCCTCTTATCGTAGACACTGAGATGAAAAGGAGTGTTGTTATCACCATTCCTTATTCTTGCCCGGTCTAGATAACAAACTTCATTTAATACACATACACTACAAAATTACTACAGTACAGTAAACCAGAGTTAGTAGAGCAAAATAACCAAAAAATGTCACGCAACGTTTGCGGTTGTCATAATGGTCAACCGGAAGTGAAAAGTCGCTTATCAAAACATTTTTTTCTTTTTCAATTAGCCTCTCACATCGCCCTACGAAGTTAGTGTATAAGAACATTTGTTACTGCGGTGTTAGGGTTCCATAAACTGGGATAAACAATGACAGTTTTGCTTAATAATAATTAAACGAATTGAATCTAGTGCGATAAATTTCTTTCCCTTCTCTTGGTCACCTAGCAAAACCTATTTAGAGTCTAGTTTATCACCCAGGTTATTTGCCATTCCCACTAACATCTGCCGCACTATCAATACAAACTGCTTGATTTGCAAACCAAATATTTAATGGCGTCAGGATCAAATGTCTAGTAAAGAAAACAATTTTGCACCAACTTCGAGTCTATTTGTTCACCATTTCTCCTGAAAGCACCACAAATCTCTTTTGCTAATTTGCAATCCGGTTGCAAGGGACTTTCTTATGAAATATTCTGCTTTTCCAGGAAACACCCACTTGACAAAGGGGAAATCTCCCTCCCACTCGTTATTAAACACTTTCATTCTCAGATAGTAATAAATTATTGTTGTTTGTTTTAACTCCTACGTACTGTGAATGTAAAAAAGACGATCCGTAAACGAGTATCCAAAAATTGTCTTCGAAGCGGCGAAGTTGCACTGAGGCCATCTTGCGCGCCCCGTTCTTTTATATAAAAATTTATTGCGTGAATTCCAACTTATATCGCCGACGATTCCACAGTGTATTTAACAGTGCTTAGCAAGGCGCCACTTCGTTTCGCGCAAAATCTGAAAGAAAAAGCGACGGCAAGTGATCAGCGCTTTTACTGATTAAGACTACTGTTCGTGGCGAGGTTGAAGCTGTTTTTTACGTACTGCTGGCCGTTTTACTGACTCAGTTATAGTTGGCTCATTGCTCTCTGTATGTGTTTAGAGGTTTTAGAGTTTTGCTTGAAGACTGGAGTCCATGAAAACTGGCGTGTCTGATAACTATTTCATGGTTCGTCATGTTTGAGCCTTTTTTCTTTAATATAAGCGTCCTTACACCAGGCAATTCGAAATTGTGTTGCGACACGGTACGAGAAATTGCCCAGAGAAACACACCGAATATCCTCATCACTCTTTTAATTCTTTTTCATTGTTATCATTTATTATTTTTGCCACTATCATTTTAAACGGCAAAAAAGGGGCGATGTAAGTGAAGATTAGATAAACGAAGTTTAAGGAAGTTAAAAGTAAGATAAGGAAGGCTTTTAAGATGATTTATGGTCAAAGTTGAGGCCGAATTCAATAAATGGACTCCACGCTAAGTTATAGTCTAGTTATCATAACCCACGGATGTAGATAGTATTTGTGAAGTAACTTCTGATAACCCACAGCTCAATTTATTTTGCGAGCTGGGCAGCCCTCCACTACTCCACAGACAGAGTTTTAATGACGTATTTGCCGGCATTGACAATATCCAGCAGTTTCAAATATAGGAGTCTAAGACGTAAAAATAACTTGTCCAGTCCTGCTAAGACAATACCACTACCGGGAAAATATTGGCCTCCGCGAACATCAGGTTGCAAAACATTCCTTAACAAGTAAACTCGTAGGACAAGCATCTACTCTTTCCGTGTACTATACACGAAATTTCGTTCCCCTTAAGGGGGTACTGATGTTGTACTTCACAGAAATTAGCATCTGCAAAATTCAGTCGCCCTTTGCTCTTAAATTATTGTAATGATGTATTTACTGCAATGACAATATCCAGCAGTTTCAAATATAGGAGTCTAAGACATAAAATTACTTGTTCTGGTAAGAGAGAAAATAATCGTCTTACAATACTTAAGCTATATAGTCGTGTTTCGACAAAAGAGGCCAATTTAGTACGTGTCATTGTACCAACGAAAATATCTCCCGCCGCGAAGGTTTGCTCATGTTGCGCGATCGTCTTAAGAGGTCAAATTAAGATGTTTAACACTGACTTAAACATCGCTCATTACCGTTCTCAACTACGCGTCAAAGTTATTTTACCAAAAAGAAAACGCGAGAAAATCGAATAGTTCATTAGCATATTGTTTGAAGTACACATCCTTGAGCCTAAACCTAGCTACCAAGGTCTACCAAAACATTCCGAGTGTTTGGGGGTGCTAATGACTGCTGTAACGCTAAAAGTCGAAGAGGACTAGGGAGAATTACACCTTACACTCAGCTCTTGCTGTGAAATCAATGATTACAGTAATGATTGCTACTGTAATTCTTTATTCTAGGTACAGAAGAAACACGTGCAAAATGAACCAACACATACCCCTCACCATACATACTTACAATATCTTAACCACGTGTACTACTTGTTCTTCAGTGAGATTCGAGCAGTGGACGCTATTTTCTAATTCAACCCCCCATACAACAGTACCTTTTAGAGTTTTGGTTGATATTTCCCCCTTCTCACCCATCGAAGAGTGAACGATTAACGACCCTCATTAACCGAATTGAATGGCAGGTGACCGCTCTTGTATTTAGCCCGAATTTCTGAGCCCGTCAATGGAAGAGCAAAAAATAACAAGCTTGAAAGCTACTTGGTATAACAATGAAAAACTAAATATGTATTAAATACGGAATCAAGGTACCGTAAAAGCTCTATTAAGACCCCCCTCTCTTTTAAGCCCCCCTATCTAATAAGCCCCCCGTTAGGGAGTCGGTTCTTGTAAGAAGCCCACCCCTCTCTAATAAGCCCCCCGTCCCTTTTGGGACACGAGATTTTGTAATTACTCCCTCCTATTCCCTCTTACGAAATACACTTTATGCGGCCCAGTTGGTTTGTTTTTAAACAAATATACAATAAAACACACAATACTGTTTCCTGCTCGATATTAAATAACAAAGTTTTACTGCAGTTGTTTGAGATTTGTACAGAAACTATTTAACACGAAAACGGCGTGTTCAAAGATTTGAAATAAGCCCCTCCTCTCTATTAAGCCCCCCCCCCCCCCCTTAATAAGGCCTGAAATTAAATAAGCCCCCGGGGGCTTAATAGAGCTTTTACGGAGTTTATCAATGTGTAGCAAGACGAAATAGCAACGTCTACAGAAAGCCCTTTTACTGCATTAAAAACAAATAAATTATTGGTAGCTAGTAAAAACTCACGGATACGCCAACAAAAGGTCAACAACGGTTGCAGGTATCAGGAAAAAATTTTCATACCAAGCACTTAGACGGAATAGGCCACTTTACACATCATATAGCGTTTTGCATCGAAAGCAAATTGCGTTTGTATTGGTTTGCATTGCTTCACTCTTTCATTGGCCAGCAAAACTCGCGCCACTTTTTCAACCAATGAGAAAAGCAAAACCAAAACCACGCGCAGCTTATCCCGCGCTTTACTCCGGTTACATGTAATTGCTTCGAATTCTGATTGGCTCATTGCACAGTTCGGCCCATTGAGATTGGCTGGAGTAATTGGTTTGGTTTTGGCTTAATTGAAAAATGTTCTACTGCACAAGAAACTGAGTTTGGCTTGACACGAAATCACCGTACCACTGTAATATCAAACACCAAGTTACATTTAAAGCAACAAATTGTTTAAACCGCAGTGTGCACACACCTTACCTCGTAATTTTTCGGCTTGTAGTGTCACAAGTTACTCGATGTTTTTATTGAAGTATGTATGTTTTACAGCGACTTGCAATAATTGTCTCCTATCTCTCTTAACTTGAACACCGCTAGTTTAAGCCCCTGGCCTGTTCTCTTCTCTTTCCACGACATCCGTTGGTACCTTCATGGAGTTTTTCAAACTTCGAAAATTGAACAGCTCTCTAAGCAAATTGAAGACTTCATATGAACTTGTTTTGGCTTACTGGAAGCTACCCTTGAACTCTTAAGACCTCCCGGTTGGCAAAAAGTGGGAAAAAATTGTTCTTTATCCTAACGAATGTGGAAATATAACGTCACATGACGTCACGGCGGCCATGTTGGTGTTCCAAACTAAACCTCGTTTCAGTAAACCAATATGGCAAGGAGTCACGTGAATGAAAACGCTCTATTGTGCGTATAATGTTCAATATGGTTCATTGCTTAAAATAAATAAAAACTCATCTGCGGTGATTTACTATACATTTAACTGGGGGGTTAACGTGATTTAAATTAGGCGCCACACTCAGTACTGTCGGAGGCAGATGTTCCTCAGCACAGCCATCTCTCATTTATCGCTGATTCCATTTAAGTCGTGGGAACATTGCGGGTTTGTGAAGAAGGCAGTTGAACACAGGCCATACAACTTCTCTTAGGGCTCTCATTTAGGTACAAGTGGTTTGCGAAGTTCATTGGTCAGCCAGACACCGGCCGTTAAAAGAGACAGAGCCCCAGCTTGATGACATGCAGCCAGATAAGTTGGTACATATAACAAAAGTGTGGCAATGCCGAGGCTCACCTGTAAAAAGGGATTAAAAAGGAAAAATGCCGGGCTGATCAGTTGTGAGCTATTCGACTTGCAACTGTTGTTGCATTTAGGAGACAGATTGATAGACAACACTTTGCTCTGGAAACACACTTTTCCAATGTTTCACATACATGTCCAATACTCTGACATAATGAGATTCATAGTACGTCACAATAGACATCACAAAGTGTCACAAAGTGTCCTGTTCTTTATGTGTGACAAAACTGTTACTATTTTGTTAAGAAATAGGGTTTGGGGACACTTTGTGATGTCTATCATAAGGTATCATGAATCTCATTATGTCGGAGTATTGGACAACCCTCATGTTTCACCATCACCTTTTTGTATTTATTAATAATTAATAAATACCAAAAGGTGACAGTATACCAACCAAAAGCTTCAGTGGCTGTTGGAACAAATATTTCTTTATTTTAATAAATTATTATCACATTAGAAAAAGGACAATATTGCTTCTTGAAGACAGATACTACACCTGAGCAATGGAGACTCCCAGCAAACAATTCAATGCTAAGTGAGCTCTTCCTGGCAGGGTCACTGGCCTTGCAAGAAGAAACAAGATCGCGACAGACGATACTGTGGTGGTACCCTGAAAGGAATGGAATTCCATGAAACATTGTAGTTCAAATTTTTTCCTCTTCAGTTTACAACCTAGAGAAAATGCGAGAGAGCTGAAGAACAAAAGCTTCATTGTTTCGTGAAAGTTGTCCCCCAATTATTATTGTTCTTTTATGACTCCCACAACAGATGACAAGTTACAAGGGAAGGCTTGGACTCAGGCCAGATGATGGTGTAATTGGTTGCTAAGATCAAATGCCGACCTTGTGAAATCTCCACCTCTAATGTATTCCTTGTAACTGGCAAAATCAATACAAATAGCAATGACAAATAACTCACTAGAATTCTGTGAACAAACTGCACTGCAGTTGGGTTTTCAAAGAAATTCTTCCACTTTGGTTCAAGAGCAAACAAGTCGCTTGGAATCCATCGATCAGCCATCTTGGGAAAAGAGTTATACACAAGACCTGCATCAAGGCCTGCAACAAAAGCACCTGTGGAGAGAAGGGTTCAACAACATCAGTTATCATTATTCAACACTTTGTAACAATGTCCAAATAGTGCTCTCAATATTCATCCTGTGTACTCAACAGATGTCCTGCAATATATGTAATTTTGTGTGCTGCGGAGAAAATAACCGCTTTTAAGCATTGTTTTGCATTAAATGCACAAAATTGTGCTTTGCAGTTAATGTGTTGAATAATAAACCCTCCCCAAAACGCCTCTTCCAAACAAAAGCCACCAAATCGTTTACAGTAAGTGTAGAAGGTGTGCAAAGCAAACTTTCCTTAGTTACAGGCTGATATCAAATATTTAACTAATATCTTGCAAAAGTGCATGCAATATTGCATGATACATAGCCGATTCATGAGGCTGTAGGCTGAGTTGGCTAAATTAGGGGATATTCCGCAAGCAATGTTTCAGTATCTTTATTGAGTGTTTTTCTTTACTTATGGACAGGATCCCAGTTCCAGATGTTAAACCCCATAAGGTTTCTTCAGTTTTTAGCCAGTTATTGTACCCAATATAATTTTTGAACACCGATTTTAAATATTTTCTTACCAGACACAGCGGTAAATCCTATGAAGCCCTTGCAAGTATGAGCCAACATTCTAATCTTTCTTAACTGTGGTGTCATGACATACTAGATTGCAACAAAATGACAATTTAAGAATTTTGCCACAAATAATAAGAAAAATATCTTACCAGTTGATACTACTAACAGTATTACTATAGTTTAAATTCATTAAACATTTAATTGACACAAATACAAGAAGAAATATTAGTCAGGGATATGTCACTCAAATCCATTAATATTATTTTGGAAGTACAGCAAGGAATTGAAAGTAAACAAGTAACAACTTAGTAGGAGAAAAGACTTTATTTGTTTTTGGTTCTTTATATTTTCGACAGCTTTCGTAGATTAAGGTAGCCACAGTGTATGGTAAATCTATGTGGTGCAGTTTCTGTCCATTTAGTATTGGAAAACTTTTTGACAGCTTCTCAATGACTTCCCTTTAAAGTGGCTGATCACAAGATTGATACTGAGAGTAGTTAAATGTGATGTTTGTTCTCACCACCCTACATGCAGCAGTTCTTGGATCTGATTGGACTGTTTACATTGGGCACTTTCCATTCAACCAAAAATTCCGGAATGAAATTCCGGGTATTCCGTGTGACGAATGGAGCAGTATTTTCCGGTTGGTTGTACAACCAAGCGGTCCCAGGCCATCGTGTTCCAGGTTTCGCACGAAAATACAAAATAAACAAAGGGGAAAGAAATAATGGCGGACTCTTTGTCTCTTTTACTGGCTTTGGAGTTCCTCAACAACTCTGAAGTTGAAACAAGCGATGTATTAGGCAAGGGCGACAACATAACATTGTTCAGTGTAGCTAGCTCCTACATGCGTAGGAATTTAAATTGAGTCCGTGGCTACTTTGAGGGCAAAGTGTGCTCGTCACTTATCACATTTGTAGTTTATATGCATTTTCGCACTACTTACCAAAGTTTGTTGAGGCCACTCCAGTGCAAAAATGGTGAAAAATGTATTTACGTCATCTGTCGCATAAAAACACAATGAGCACTGATATTGAGCACAAGAAGCTCCCGCCATGTTGTGTTCTATTTCCGAGCTCAGAGAAACTGGGCCAGAGCAGGAATGGTCAAATGGAACAGAATTTTCTGGTTATTCCGGTTTTCCAGGATTTTAGGCCAACCTCATGAAGAACACCATAAATTTTGGAATGTTCCATTCGTTCCCCCACCCAAAATTTCTGGAATTTTGGGTCGAATGGAAAGCACCCATTGAGGTCATCAGAAAGTTACCAAAAGCTTAAAATATCAAAATATTTGCCTAGTGGCAGGGGTTCATTATGCAAGACCATTACCATAGCTGTACCAACCTGACGACGAGGAATGAACTGACAGAGTGCACACCATATGAGCCCAGCATACAGAAGAAAGGCCAGTGACAAGTGAGCTGCAAGTCGATATGGACTGACCCGTGGAATCTCCGTCTTGCTGATTTTCTCTTCATCAAGTCCACTCTTCACCATGTACCAGCCTAACAAACCCTACAGCAGTCAATAATTATTTATCATTAGTGACTCAAAACTGCTGCATAATGTTGCAGTAGGGGTGTAAATAAGTGAGAAAGAAAGGAGAAGCAGAGCAGAGGGGGGGGGGGGGGGGGGGGGAGGAGTGGTATCATCATTTGTGAAACCTTTTTACCCAGGCAGGTTCTTCCTTCCCTTTATCATCATGATGATTAAAGTAATTTGGGTAATTGGCCAAAAATCAATAATACATCTCTTTGCAAAAATCCCTTCTTTTATTCTCTTCGCCACCCTACCATTCCCCTTACCAAGAGTGATTTAAAGTAGAATTTATTTGAAAAAAATCTCAAATGTGTGGTTTGATGATGTGGTGGTTCACAAAGAAACCTTTCACTACATACTGTAAATTCAGCGGCAATACCTGAGACAATACCAGAACTCCAAACACCCCAACTCTGATTTTCAGTCCCTTGTTAAAGTAGCCTTTGTACCAGAAGTAAGCAGCAGGGAGATAGAACACTGCACCAACCAAGCGACCCCACATCCTGTGAGCATATTCCATGTACCAGATCCATTTAAATTCTGATAAAGTAATACCTTGATTGGTACTAGTAGAAGGATGATCAAAACAAAAATAAATTAAATCAAATAATTACAGATTGTGATGACCAGGGCAAGTATATTTCAGTTACAGGAGACAACGGTAATTCATCCAATACAAATTTGTTATGAATATGTGAATGATCATGTTTGGTAGCGTTTGGTAGTCTTCAAGAAATCGTTGGAAGTTGCTGGAACAT
>JAEMWC010000167.1:0-67500 GCA_016490735.1 Pachyseris speciosa | reverse complement strand
GCTAGGCAACGAATTCTATCAATGGATCGGATTTCATTTTAACTTTTAACAAGTAAAAGTTCTCGTATGTTTTGTTTTGCATTTTGTAATGCTCTCTTTCACAATGATGGTGCTCTCGGTAACCGGGCTGGCTTGCCTGCTCATAATGAACACAACGGATGTTTTTTTTTTGTTTTGTTTTTTACAAGAGAAATATACGAACAGCCTGGGCAATCGAGCTCAGTTCGTTTTGAATGTCTAGACGATCGGGCGCCGCATATGTCTCATCTGTGGCTTTTTTTCATTCACGCGCTTATCCTTGTCACGCAACTCTGTAATAAAAATACCGAAGTTTGCGAATTAATCCCGTTTTCGATACCACAAATTGAGCGCAATACTTCAAGCTATCCTTCATGCCTTTTGTAAAACAGTGGGTTCGCGTCAAAACTCTCATTTGAAGAACGACAATGACAGAACACCGGCAAGGCGGTCAGCAAATAATACGGTGTTTTGTTCTTGTTACAAGCGGTGAGTGAGTTCCAGGGGAGAGACTGTGTGTTATTTTACACGCAGTCACTGAGTGTAAAATTACACGCATAAAATGTATTTGCGTGGACATTGCGTGGACACTGCGTGGGCATTGCGTGGGCAGTGCGTGTAAAGTGAGTGTAAGGTCCGTGTAAACTGCGTGTACTGCACGCACATTACACGCGTGTAATGCTGCAATCCCTCTGGCCGGTACTGTACATCCTTGTGTATATGTTGTGGTTCAATAAAATGTCCTCGCTTCAATTTTTATTGTTCTTTGTTTTGTACACATTATCATACATTACCATACACAAGAACAAAAGAAACCAAGGATAAAATTGAACTACAACATATATCCTTGTGTATTATTTGCCTCCGCCATTTTGTTTGGTTCATTCCCCTGCAGGTTTATTAATTCGTTGCAGGCTTCACAGAATACGACACGTCCTCTCCCCATTTACAGTTTTGGCAACTAAACACATAGCTGTCAAATGGATATCAGCATCTCTCTTGGACATGTCGAGTTAATGAACCCCCAGGAGAATGAGCCAAACAAAATGGCAGAGGCAAGGCATAGAAAATGCAAATAATATTAAGGTTGGGTGTCCCGAAACACTGACCCCAGTCCATGGACTCCACCATGGTCCAGGTCGATAGACAACTCCTTCAACCTGTGACCGCCAGCTTCACTGATGCAATGTATGGAGGACCAACATTTTTCTAGAAAAGACCAATAACAGAATACGTTCTGTGTATGGGACATATCTGGAGCAAGATTACTCACAAGAGTGCTGTAGCTACTGATAGGTTTAAAAGCCATAGCATCTCAACCTTCCTAGTTGCATTCATTTTAGGCACCATGGTGGCAAGAACTTTGGTACAGTGACACTGGCAACATACATGCATACATACATTTAATGTTGCTTCCTAAAAGGGCTTTTCAGCAACGCAGTTTGCAATGCAGTTTGTTGAAGACAAGGGTCAGTAAAATGATGACCACTAAAAATGATAATTTCAACTTAGATGGTTGAAGCTTGGACTTGAAAACTTTTTTAGCTGTTTCTTACTGTTTGCAGGTAGCTACAAACAAAAAAGCAACCTTTGTTGCTAAAAGGAAGAAGTGTGCCCTAATGTTGTCTTACTGTGGAGCAGGTTATAATGGGATGCAAATGTAAGTGGCTATTGATTTGTCTTTGGGAGGACTTGTGGTCAAACTGGGATAGATATTTTCAGACTTAATGGTGAAAAATTATTAACTTGCTTTAACACAATCATTACTGTCCACTTGAGTATGTAACACAGCTGTATCGTTGCCTAAAGTTGTGTTTTGTTCTTGTGGACAAAATAAAACTCAGCCCTAATCTTTGCCAGGTTGTGGTTTATTCAGTAACTGCCTGGTGACAAGACGGGCAATAGTGCTTTTTTGAGTCTTGCCCCTTTCCTAAAAGATCCAACTTCATATTTGTTATCTTTGTTTATTGCTTTGTTTTGATATAAACACATGGCCCCAAACACATGATTTAAGGCTGTGCATCAGTTAGATCCTGGAAGGCATCTCTCAGTCAGGTCGGCTTAAACCTTGTCTTGATTTCAACACATATCTAATGACTTTCATTTCCATTTCCATTTTCCATTTTTATTTACCATTAACCACATAAAAATACAAAACACTAGGAATTTAAAAATACGAAACACAAGAAATTTATAATAACTTAAACTTAAACTTAAACTTAAGAGGATAGACTACAAATGTTGAGGTGGTAATGACAAGAAAGCCTATATAGAAGCCTGGGGCTTCTGAACTATAGGCTTCCTGACAATATAGAGTACATCATACGAATTACGGGGACAGCATAAAATATGAAATGTATTATTTTAAAAAGAAAAGAAAAGAAGAAGTTTGTAGCTCAACAATGAGTATATTTGCCTAAGAAAGAAGGAATTTTTTAAGTCTTTTCCCAAACAAACGGATGCTTTCACTGTTTTGAATTTCATGACTTAATGAGTTGAAAAACTTAGGTCCTTGAAACTGAATTGAGAAGTTTCGAATATTAGTTCGGCAGGGAGGTATGTAAAAAAGGTTGCAATTTCTAGTATAATGTGAATGTAACTGGCTTGCGAGAGTAAACATATCACGAAAATAATTAGGAAGTAAACCTCTTTTAAATTAAAGATACATGAATTTACCTATCAGGTATAAATAAATGTCAGAGAATTTCAAAATCTCCTGTTCTTTGAAAAGAACATCAGTGTGGGAATCGAAAGAAACTGTAGATATTATTCTTATTATCTTCGTTTGCAGAAGAATAACGCGATTTAAATTACTCTGATAATTATGTCGATCCCCACACTGAAACACAATATATTAAGTAAGGGTAAACTAGACTATAGTGCAAACAGTGTAAGGAAGTTTTGGGAAGGCAAAAACTTGACTTATAAATAATGCCTATAGATTTAGATATTTTTCTAGAGACACTAAGAATGTGAGACTTCCATGACAAATGCTCTACTTGTAATTTTCAACTTGATTTACTGCCAACCTTTCAATGGCTCAATTGGAAATAGAAAATACGATCATTATGTAAGTTTTTGTGTTGAGGGATTTGAGCTGTAGATTTAAAGTACAAGTCATGAGCTTCTTTTGAAGGACTTTGTGACATTTTTTATCATCTGAAGTAATCCAGGAGTGAAGACTATTGAGGAGGAACTATTGAATGCATTGTACAAAGCTGAGGCTATAACCGAAGATGGAAAGGCCTGCTTAGGCAAAGTAAGTGTTGGACTGTAGAAGTTGGTGATATTTTAGCGCTGTTATATTGCACAACATTTGGATCCTTGAGTTGATGTCCATGTAAGCTTTGAATCCAAGCCAATGAAGCATAAACAGTTATTCTGTGTGACACAGTTGTTTGGGAAAGCATGATAGTCCCCAGGTGGAAATGAGAGAATTTCACCCCCACAAGTTGCATCACTTTAATATCATTTTTTTCATTGGCCTTTAAATAAAATCATTTTATTGTATTGCAGCAAAAGTCATGAAAAAATAATAATTATACAAATGTAGTAGTTTAAATAGCAAAAGTGATGTAAGCTGCTGATATTGACCAGGGTAGTTTTCTTTTGCCAGATGTCATTTCAGAGATGTGCAAGAACTGATAAAGGTGTCTCTGCTGCAAGACAAGTTGTGTCACTAAAGATGAGCACTGTTATTTTTTTTTTAATAATTCTATGCTTGCATTATTGTGAGTCACTCAGATGTCATCTAAAATCACACATGTACATTACATCATATACTTTATGCCGTTATTAAATATCACTTTTCTATCTAGCAAAAAAATAAGATAATGGCGTTCTACATGTCTGTGGCAACAGATGTTTTTACAGTCTCACAAATGAAGTGAGAAATTATTCTTTGCTAACATATACCTCATATTTTCATTCTCACATTTTTAAATGGTGCCAGAGCAGAGCATTGTACCAAAGATCAATGAACACCTGCCTCCTGAAATACAAGTCATTGGTGAGTTCTGTTTTCACTGTACTCACAGTCATCATCTTATTTGAAATCTTTCTGCATTTTATGTGAAATGTTATCATTTTTTGTAGCAATGAAAAGAACCACAAGAGGTTTTGATGCAAAAGGAAACTGCTCAGCAAGGACCTATGAATATCTCACCCCCACGTATGCTTTTGCCCAAGATTATGTAAGTCTTTTCCTTTTGCTTGGTATTTTTTAATGGCTTAGCATGCTGCTTCTGTGATATATTTGGCCAAAAAAGTCTATTGCACTTTATTCATGTGCTTGCCAGTGTGTTTGTATATTAAAATTTTAATTTATATACAGTGATGTGATGTTTACCTTTCAAGCTTATACCGATAAGTTATTATAAATGATTTTGGGATCAAACATAATTTTATTTTTGAAGTTTAGGTCTTAATTTTTTTCCATTGGATCTTGACTTAATTACACCCACTTTGAAATTTTTTTACAGTGATCTAAACAATATTAATTTTTTACATAAACAATAGAATAACCAAACATTACTGTCAATACTTAACACTATTTACATTAAGCTACAATAACCATTTACACAACAGTTCTAGTTTGCTTTGGTCTAAAATGCATTCAGTTACACCATTCTTCTTTTCTTGGACATAAATCCTTCTTTGGCTTTACTTTCAGTACATGATAAGTAAATGTTGTTTCAATTGCCACTGTAAAGTGTTCTTCTCTTCATTGTTTTTTACAGCAAACAACCACAAACTACAGAGTTACAGGTGAGACACTTGATTGTTAGATAGTAAGAATAGTTTTATTACTTTACTCAACTGATTGTAAGCTGTTTTGTATAAACTTTGAGCTGTTGTATTTTTACATGCTATAACTTTAATTTGCCACATAGTTTTAGAACTACTTGACGGACACGTGTAACATGTCTCATGTTTCATTCCCTTACCTTATCTTTGTCTCTTTCCACCCGCCTCGATTAGCTCTCTCTGCTTGCAGGTGGAACCTAACGAGAACTTGTTTTAAATACTTTGTTGTAAATAAAATGTTGTTGTTACTGTTATGTTTGTCCATTTTCTTGAATGTGGTACATGTATTAGTCTGTTTTATGATTTCTCTGTCAACCCACAGAAGAGAAGATTGAAGAAGTTAACGTAGTTCTTTCAAAATACATTGGAACTCACAACTATCACAACTTTACATCAGGCAAGTGAGTGAACGTACATGCTTACAAATATCAAACTGATTGCTTTTGTTCATGAACTTTTATAATTTATTAAAAAACTATATCGCTTAAGGTCTTAAGGTCACAGCCTAACCTTGTTGTGAAAAACACAGATATTTACTGTACCCTGAAACAGTCAGTGGTTATAACTTGTTACTATTATTTTGTCAAGAAGCAATTGCTTGGTGGAAAACTATGCTAAGTGACTTGTTGGGTGAATGCATTTTTTGGCCCTTGTTTTCTTGAAAACTAGGCGCAAAACAGTGGTAAAATACAGGGCAATGTTTACCACATGATAACAAGTCTGTATGCGCAAAATCAGCAATATTTATTTTTTAACAAAATAAAAAACCCACCCAAACAGTCACTTTAGTTTTCCACCAAGTGTTTCAATTATCATTAGTGTAATAATAATTATTAAAACACCCGTGAAGTGCAGTTGATAGTCATTTGAGAAAACCATCTGCTCTCCAATATAATAGAATTCAAACATGAGATTGTCTTTAAAATGTACACAAGTGTATAATTTTGATCCCTACACACCAACTGTACTGCGCCCATAGCAGAATTTTGCCTCCATAGGTACATAAAAGTGTTGAAATTTTTCTTTTCTTGTTCTCTAGGAAATTCAATGATGCCAGTGCGAAAAGATATATCATGAAGTTCAAGGTAAGTGAAAGAAAATTTTGCTACTGAAAGTGTCCGTGTCAAATTGGTGTTTGCACTGTGGGTTAGACTGAGTGTATTGCTTCTCTCTACTGATTTGAAACTCGTGCTTGTTCTCTCCAGTGCGGGAAGCCATTTGAGACTGATGGCCGAGAATTTATCACCTTATCAGTCAAAGGGCAAAGCTTTATGCTGCATCAAATCAGAAAAATGATAGGTAAGCTGATACTTCTTTAAAAGGCAATTGTTTCAAGTTTTGAATGGTTGTACTCAAGGATTTGTGCTCTTAAGGCGTGGCTAAGTGGACTCAGGTGTGCAACTTGTGCCAAGTACTTGTGGCTCTGTTTGGTCAGGATTTGTGAGTACTTGTGCTGACTCATGTTAACTTTGGCCAGAAACAAACTTGCACTGAAGTGACACAAGTTTTTCATCATTTGGCCACCCAATGCAAGTCAACGCAGATTGCTAGTCTGTCATTCGTTGTTACAGCAAACCATTAACAAATGGTTTATTTGCAACTGGTGTGCACTTTCAAGTTAACTTGTTACTCTGTCTGGTCACCCAGCACAAGTTCAATTCACGACTGCTTGTGCTTCTGTTTGCACAGTTCTTAAGTTTGTGCAACCAGGTCAATAGTTTGTTGGGGGAGGCACTTGACTAGCCTGGTCTTCCACGTTAAAAAAAAAAGAATCAAACTGTCAATTTTTGGCAAAGAAATGCTTTAATAATAATAATAATAATAATAATAATAATAAATTATTGTGTTGAATATTAAGTAATTATAATTATACCTCTTGATGAACCGAGTTCGAGGTCCGTACTGTAAGTTAAGGACCGAGTTTTTTCCCGTTGATTTATGGCCCAAGCGCGAAGCGCGCGGCCCATAAATTAATGGGAAAAAACGTGGATCCGTAACTTACAGTACAGACCGAGAAAACGAGGTTAGTAAGATAATTGTTATATCTGAGGTTAATCCAGCGCGTGGGAAAGAACACTAGTTGAAGTCAACCGGGCCGTTCTGTAGAATACGGCCCCGCAAAATTGACCAATCACAGCGCGTGTAGTAACGGCAGGAGTACCACTAACAGTCAAACAAACCAGGGATCGTTTCTTTTCATCTTATGTTTACTTTTGTTCTCATTTCTGACAGGTTTAGCACTGGCCATTGTTCGTGGAGTTGCACCTTTGAGTACGATTGAACTGGCAAGGAAAGAAAAGAAAGTATGCCTTTTTGTCTTCATCTCCATACTTTTACAAAAATCATAAAATATGATTGTTGTCGAGGTACGTTTTTTTTTTCAGTAATCGCTGAGCACTGGTTTCTTGTTGTTGCTGCAGGTGGATATACCAAAAGCGCCAGCAGTGGGACTTGTTCTTGACCAGGTAATTACGCCCTTTCAAAAGTATGATCGATTTTGGAAACCACTGTGGAAATCAAGTATTGGTCAAAAAATTGTTGCCAGCTTCTGGAAACCAGCAGAAACTCATTTTTGACCTTTGGTTGAAGCAGTTTTTATTTGAGATAGTGATACTAAACCACTGGACTAAATAGTGTGCGCGGCAATCACAACTACCATAGAAAGCTGACGATGAACCAATCGGAATTCGAATCGCATTCATGAAACCAGCCTCAAGCGCGGGAAAACGCGCATGTGCAAATCACAATTGGTTTGGATTTTGCTTCTCATTGGTTGAGCAAGGGGCGCGAGTTTTGCCAACCAATCACTGGTAAAGCAAACTAAAGTAAACAGGAATAGAGTGCAAAAGTGTGACGTCACAAATATTAGAAGTTTTGAAATTATGGGATTTGTTGAGATTTTCAGAAAGAGCAAGATGAAAATACTAACTTGCAAAAAATCAACATTTAAGGACAAATCGGCTCTCAGATATAAGCACCGTTATGCTCTGCTGAGCATGACGGTGCTAATATCTCGCTCTCAAACTGTAAGAAAATGCTGATTTTTGGCCATTAGGTCTTTTTTATCGTGTTTTTTCTGAATATCCGAACAAATCCCATAATTTCACAAATTTAGTTTTTAGTACGTCATCGCTTTAGCGCTCATCGCTAGTTGAAAAGCGCTCCAATTGGTTCTCGAGTTATGTTTATAGGACACAACAAACAACATTGCAGTGATTTCCTATAAATAGCGTTAACTGTTAGCAGCTGTGTATTGAGTTTCGTATTTTATGCCTCCTTGTTTATTTTGACCAGGTTCACTTTGAAGCTTACAATCGGCGCTATGGAGATGATGGGATACACGAGACCTTGGAATGGAATGACAACGAGGTCAGCTATACTGAAAAACAACAATGGCGCTCGCGATTGATATTGTGCTAACTAGGTCGCCAGTGTTTTGTCGGTTTCTTGTGTTACTTGAAAGTAAATGTGAGAGGGTTCGTAAAACCGCGTTTCCATGTTTACCGTTACAAAAGGTTAAAGCGTGTTCCGTAATTTTTCCTCGCAATTTTGCGCTAATGTGGGAGAAAATTAAGGTCTAGCGTCTTTTCAATCAGTCCACCAACCTAAAAATACCATCCCGACTTGTTTTTTTTTCTCTTTTGCTTTGTTTCAGGAGGAAATACAGCAGTTTAAAGACCAGTTTATCTACAAACACATCATAGATACAGAGCTGAATGAGAATGTGTATCCTTTACTGACAAACAACGTGATTTGCTGAAGAAGTTTTGAGGACTCCTATGCCACCATTTTAGCGGGAGGTGGTTTAGTCTACGTTTTAAATTTCCTTCGTTTCTGAAGAAGGAATATTTCTATATCGTATGTTGTGCTTGTTATCCGCAAATGTCGAGCGGTTTTCAATGAGTGTTGAAAAACCAAAACTAAAGTAATTTCTCTGACCAATCACAGTGGACGCAAACAACGCGGTGAACCAATCAGAATTTAAAGCAATCACATGTAGCCGGCGCCAAGCGCGGGTAAAACGTGCGAGCAAGGTTTGCGATTGGTTTCGCTTTTGCTTCTCATTGGTTGAGAAAGCGGCGCGAGTTTTGCCAACCAATCACGGAGCGGAGAAATGCAAAACGAAAGCAAACATTCAACAGGCAATTGATAATCGTATGTTTGGTTTCGTTTTAGGTGTGCGCGGCCGGCCACGCACTTTCCGCTTCCGTAAAACGCGCGAAAACACCTCCGGTAATGGAATCTGCGCGATGTGGCTGAATAGAAATGCAAACTTTATCTATTTTGAAAGCTAAATCTTTTTACAAATTGGTGTAAATAATAGGCAAGTCTGAATTGAAACTTAGCAATATTTGATAACGGGTCGAGTATGTTACGGCGAAACTTTGAAGAATAGGGGGCCCAGGTTAATTTAACTTATCTATTACGTTTATTTTACTTGACTTCATGTCAGGATGTTGAGGTGGTTAAGAACATTACCCGACCACACTTATACTGACGAGAGAATGGAGGAAATTCACTCCAAGCCAGACGAAGACACTGCCAAACAGAAACCAGGCATAGTGACAGGCGATGCTACGGACACTGAGAAATCCTCCACTCCAGAGGGGAGTGGTGATGTGAAACAAATTACAGAGGGTGGGGAGGGTGACGAGAGCGAACAAATTGAGAAATAGATGTTAGTGTTGTTTTCTTAGGTTGTTGAACTGACAACAGACGCTGAGGGTCCGTTAGCGGAAATTATTTTAAGAAAAGAACATCGCAAAGATGATGACGACGCCCTGCTACTTTAAATTCAGTTTTGAAATGAATTAGGCGCGGTTCAGACGCCCTACGCACGGCTTCATAGGGCTAACAAAGTGGTCAGCAGTTATATGGTCGTCATCCGATGCATAAATTAGTTCTTTTCGGGAAATATGATTCAGGCGAAGTACAGTCTCAGGGTACAAAAGAGATCACAGTACATTAGTACCTTGGTACAGAGCATAGGAGGTATGTCCCCAGAACTGCATGGGCCTTAGAGAGCTGATATACCATGCGCACCCGATTCATATTCTTTTAAAGGCGCTGTTACACTGTGCAATGTTTCGTGCATCTTGTCTCGCAACGCCATTGCGAGACAAGTTGCACGAAACATTGCACCAAGTATAACACACCCCGCAACGGCCGAAATCGTTGAGAGACAAGTTGCACGAACGGTTGTAGAAAGTAGAACTCGATTCTACTTGTGCAACGGTTCGTGCAACTTGCTTCGCAATGGCTTTGCGAGACATGTTACACGAAACATTGCACAGTGTAACAGCGCCTAAAACGTCTTGATGAGGTAAACTTAGGTGAAACGAGCCCACACGACGAACCCGTCGTCCTCGTTGCTACTGGAAATTTACGCATCGATCCAGGCGGATGACAAGTTAAGTCTACAATGGGCTGTGATGAAAGCGCGAGTTTGAAGTCTGGTCGCAAGTATAAACAACGACGGTTTCCAATACAACAAAAGTATAAAGAAAAGAATTAAAAAATACTATAGCGCAATGCAACGTGCTTGTTTCCTGACAGTTACTTTAAATGGAACCTCCACTCTTACAACTAATTGACCCTAAATTGTTGGGAAAAATTACGTATAACGTGGGAATAGTATTTAAAGTGCACTAAAAAAAATGGGTATAATTAACGCCTTTTTTCACTTTTGAATTTCCCGGGCGCCGCCATTTTTGATTTCGTGACATCAATTGGTTGCAGCTATTGTCAGGAAGCAAATGAAGCAGAAAATCCTTTCTGTTAAACAATAGGGCAACCATTGCACGTCATGAAATCCAAAATGGCCGCGCTCGGGAAATTTAAAAGCGAAAATAGGCGAGATAATATCGACTGTTTTTGGACACTTAAATGTTATCCACGTTTTGGAATCTAGTAATTATTTCCAACAATTTAGCGTCAATTTTTTGTAAGAGTGGGGGTTCCCTTTAGACTTAAAAAGCTTGTCGGCATCATTGGTGTAAGCATTTGGTGTCGGTCTGCTCACACACGTCTATCCAGCTCCTGTTGTTGAGTGGTGTTGGCTGCACGCAATGATTGGTTTTATTCAGTCTGATTTTATAAGGCAGATACTGAACTCTGATCAATCCTTTTCTGTGGGAAAAAAAAAAAGAACATTACGTAAGTGAGGCTCTCTGTTAAGGCCTGGCTAAACTAGGAAACATTGTTGACGAAACAGATTCCCAGTTTAGCCGCACGGGAAACATTTGTTGCGGAAACAAAATTTGTTTCTGCAACAAATGTTTCTCGCGCGGCTAAACTGGGAAACATTTGCGTCGTCAACAATGTTGCAGCAACAATGTTTCCGGGTTTAGCCAGGCCTTTAACAACAAAAACAGAGGTGATCAACTTGCTGGAAATCGTAAAGCGACACTATGCAACTGTTCCCAAGCCGGAACAAGGGAAAAGTTCGTCAAGTTGTGCCGAACCATTACCAATCTTTGTAAAACATCCAGCGCAGACAAACATAGTAACCAATACTGAGGGAGGGAAAAATTGCAACCGCTTCCAAGCACGGATTATACAGGTTTTCACCAAAGCATATTGTGGATGGAGACTAAGCGATGGGTTAACCAAGTGTCCCCATAAAAACCTCGGTTGGTAGAGAGAAACCAACAGTGAAACTGCGGTTAGCGCTATGCTTCCCTGGTAGGGCGGAGAAGGTCCTGTTCCTTCTGCTTTCTGTCCATGAAAATTAAAGAGCAGCTAACAGTCCAGTTTCGAGTTCGCCATGACTGCTGAATAAAAGTACTGAGAACGCATTTGCACAGGGTTAGCCTCGATCTAAAGTACAATATTCACAAATACCGGCGGGAAGACGACCTGTTTACAGCTCTGTCTATTGTTTAATTTTCAAATTTGTGGCACCTTCCCCCCAGTATTTGTGAATATTTTACTTCAGGTCGAGGCTAACCCTGTACAAATGTGTTCTCAGTGCTTTTATTCAGCGGTCATGGCGAACTCGAAACTGGACTATTGAATGTTTTAAAAGGGTTAACAACAAATAATGTGGAGGATATACCTCACAAATTAATGTGATTTGGTAAGCTGAAGCCACTCTAAAGGCACTAAGGCCACATGGTAGCGGGCATTACCCCTTAAATCTACCAAAGTAAAGATTGAGCCCAAGCATTAGCAGTCATGGACAGCTGTTTCGGCCTTGTTAGGCCTCATCAGCATGGCATAGCTAATGCTCAGGCTCAAGTACCCACATATCCATAAAACAAGCAGTGAAAACGTAAAGCTTGTGGGATGTGGCTGGAGTGACAAGGATATACCTCACAAATTAATGTGATTTGGTAAGCTGAAGCCACTCTAAAGGCACTAAGGCCACATGGTAGCGGGCATTACCCCTTAAATCTACCAAAGTAAAGATTGATCCCAAGCATTAGCTTTGCCATGCTGATGAGGCCTAACAAGGCCGAAACAGCTGTCCATGGCTGCTAATGCTTGGGCTCAATCTTTACTTTGGTAGATTTAAGGGGTAATGCCCGCTACCATGTGGCCTTAGTGCCTTTAGAGTGGCTTCAGCTTACCAAATCACATTAATTTGTGAGGTATATCCTTGTCACTCCAGCCACATCCACAAGCTTTACGTTTTCACTGCTTGTTTTATGGATATGTGGGTACTTGAGCCTGAGCATTAGCTATGCCATGCTGATGAGGCCTAACAAGGCCGAAACAGCTGTCCATGGCTGCTATTGCTTGGGCTCAATCTTTACTTTGGTAGATTTAAGGGGTAATGCCCGCTACCATGTGGCCTTAGCGCCTTTAGAGTGGCTTCAGCTTACCAAATCACATTAATTTGTGAGGTATATCCTTGTCACTCCAGCCACATCCACAAGCTTTACGTTTTCACAACAAATAATGTGACCTACTTTGAAATTTCAGCACGGATAAGGAGTCCATTTTTGGTAGCACTCATTGAAAAATATGGTTTCTGGAAAAAAATGCATAAGGATCAGTATTCTCGAGGAAAAATTGCTTCCTTCCCGAGTTCGAATACCTGATTGGATTCCACATGTAAGAGAAATATTATTATGATTAAAGATGACGTGGCCATTATGTCAGAAGTAGGGATCCTAACGGGAATCTGAATATAGGGAGGTCGCGGGTTCAAACCACGGGCGGACCACCACTCAAGGTCTTAAAGTGGCTCACAGCGGTCCCCAGGACTTTCCAGGGTTTACCTCGGTGTCAAAACCTTGCGAGGTTTTCTTTGTTTTATGAGGTATTGTTTTTCTGTACGCCATTGTTTAGAATGTTTTGTTTTCTTTGTTTTACGTTATTCGTGAGCTTCACAGGTTTTTACACCGAGGTAGAGCCACTTTAGATCTCTTGTACTTTGTTGAATGACCAGTACCAATCTTTATAGCTTGTTACCTTGATAGTGGTTAGCCACCTTAACACAACTGAGAAGAAAGTGCTGCCTTTGTAATGACATCTGCAAACGGTTAGACTTTCTGTATGTACCCTTCTCGGATAAGGACGATAAGCCGTAGATCCCGTCTCACAAGTGCACGGCATCAGCGTTGTTCTTAATAATCTGTGGATCGTTCAACGGTGTGGTGGTCTATCTCTATCTCATTTTATCTGTCTTTCACTATACCGCTGCAATGGGAATATGAAGCACGCTCTCGCAGTTGAATTTGACTGATACCGCCGCCCGGTTAGCTCAGTGGTAGAGCACCGGACCACTGTGCGGAAGGTCGCGGGTTCAAACCCCGGCCGGACCAACACTCAGGGTCTTTAAATAATTGAGGAGAAAGTGCTGCCTTTGTAATTACATCTGCAAACGGTTAGACTTTCTAGTCTTCTCGGATAAGGACGATAAACCGTCTCATAACACTTGCTCCTAATAATGTGTGGGACGTTAAAGAACCCACACACTGTTCGAAAAGAGTAGGGGACGTATTTCCCGGTGTGGTGGTCTACCTTTCATCTGTCTTGACATTCATGTGTGGGTTGGGTGGGTAGGTGAGATCAAAAATGGACTGATAGCGGCTGCCATAGGCGCCTTTACAGGCTGACGTTCGATCTCATCCTAGAGAAGAATTGTAAACCGCCATGAAACTATGTGATATGTGCGGTATATAAATCCATTACCATTCACTCATGCGTGGGTTGGGTGGGTAGGTGAGATCAAATATGGACTGATAGCGGCTGCGCGGTGGCGTCTTTACATGCTGACGTCCGATCTCACCCCACAGAAGAATTATTAACCGCCATGAGCCGTATGTCATGTGTGCGGTATATAATTAAAAACATCACCTTTACCAAATTCGTTACCATATTGCTCTAATACCTACTATTATAACATAGCTAGTAAATCCGTATAATCAAATTCAACTGCGAGAGCGTGCTTCATATTCCCATTGTGCATGCTGATGACGTCCGCGTTAAACTACCGCGTTGAAAATGCTATAAAACAATTTGATCATGCATCAGCTGTGCGTTCATCGAGATAGGAAGCACTTGCGAAGTTTAATAGAGAGCACTCAAGAAGCTAGATTTGCTCTCTCGAGCAACTCTTACCCATCTGTCGTACTCTCCAAACTTCCCGCGTGCTTCATATCTCAATGAACTCACGCTGACGCATGATCCTATTGTTTATCTGTCTACTCACTGTTTTAATACTTACTAATTTGTCTGGAGTCATTGCATGGACGAAAAGTAAATTTCCCAGGCTGTACGCTACAAATTGGTTGTCATGGTAACTGTAAGGCTGCATCACATGTGGATGACAACCAATGACAAGATGAACTCCTAGTGACGTCAGATGTCGAGCTGTTTGCCTCTGCAAGCGATTCGCTCGAGGGAGGTATTCTTTACCCCAGTGCATCAAAACAACGATCACGTCCACTTTCTTCGCCTGTTACGAGAGAATGAAAATTGAATTCAGAAGGAACCTTTCCTTGTTAAAATATCTATTATGGCATTACCTTCCTCACAGGCCCAGAGTCGGTGGGGCGAGGAGAAGTATCAAAACCAGACAAAAACTGGTGAGAAAAAACCTTTGCCTGTTTAACGTCGAGTTTAACCTAGTCAACTTCATCATCACCGCCTGGTTAGCTCAGCTGGTAAGACAAATTAATCACCGGACCGCCGAACCCAACATACATCTATGATCACGTCATTTGGCAGTGACGTGAAGCCGTTAAGGTCGCGAATGACACTTACCTATGAATAAATTCATGAGCCAAATGTTTGGAGTAGGTGTTTCATTTTCAAGCTTCAAATCTATGAATTCTGAGGGTCGATTCCGCTGAAATTTGCGGACAGGGATCTTGGTGGATGATGGAATTTAATACATCATGACTATCGTTTTATAGGCGGATCGCGATTTACGGTGATATTTTAGGCTGCTGAAGTTAGAACTGGGAAAATCAATGTTTGTGTCCGAGTTTGTGATTGAGAAGCGCAGTAAAGTAAATGGTTTCATTACTTTGTGATGAAGGATAACCTCTTCTGTGATGTGACAGAAGCTAACGGATGACTTAATTAAGACTCGCTGAAATTTGTTAGCTTCGATAGGAGTAAAACTGTGAAACCTTGAAACGTCTGAACTTCTTTGTGAAGTTTGTTTCTGCAATTTTGCTTCTATCACATCACAGTATAGCTTGCTAAGTTTATCTCCCTGGTGTATCAGTTTCGCCTGAAGATCTATATCCATGATGAAAACTCGGACACCAAATTGCAGTGTTTTCCGTCTCCTGTGCAAGAAGTTCATATACTTCGAGATTTCAATCACACGGGCAATTAGCAATACACCGAACACACAATGTATTAAATTAATTTAGAACGTTCTCATGAATACTCCGTGCATCGTCGGGGGGGGGGGGGGGGGGGGGGAGGGGGATACTTCCTACTAATTTTCTAATGGGGATGTGCCGCTGGATGGGGTCGCATTTTCACGACTGGATTGACTGTACTGTAGGTGAAAAGTAAAGTGTTCTACATTCAGTTTAACAAATGTGACAATTCATGATTTTAGGATAACCTACTTGAAAGGCTTTACAAGGTAGATGCATAAACAGAAAGTGACTAAGTTGGGATCACGAAAATTACATCTGCCCAAAAGTGATGGGGTCTATATTTGGCCACAGAATAGACTATAATGGGGTAGGGGCCAGCGGCACATACCCAGAAAACCCCGGGGGTTCGTGCATACTCATTAAATAAGTACATACGTAAAAATCAAAGGGGACGTAAAAGAAGCCTTTACACAATACATCAAACGGCTGGGTTAAGGCTGAGCGATGAACGAACAACCCGTTCCCATAAGAGCAGAAAGGCACCGGTCAAACTGGTTGTTATCCTCTGCTCCCTCATGGAGCGTATAAGGTCCTGTGGTACTTCATCGATAATACCCCAACTAATAAACCCTGCACGGTACTAAAAGATGTACCAATTACCGGTACATTACATCGTCTGCCATCAAAATTCACTGAATTGATGTATTACTGCGAATTCTTTCTTCATCGCGACCATTGTTTTCGCAAAGACAATGAATTGACTCGGAGCTAGCGCCAAGTTTAAACCGTATATTTTCAAACGCAAAAATCATACAACTTATTCTGCTCCAAATTTCGAGAAAAAGCTATTAACGTGTAGGTAATACATTTGTCTTAAATAACTCATTCTATCATCTGAAGATTTGTCCTTAGTTTGGAAGAAAATCGACGCCTAACTCTGATAAGGGTCGTTTTCCATACTGCCGTTACAGCAAAAATCCCGATTTTCAAAGTCAAAAGTCTACAATTTAATCTCGTTTATTTCACTTCAAACTAGGCTACGATGATAGATTAACCCTTTAAGTATAAGAATCCGCTCTATCATGTCAAAGAAATCACATTTTTACATTCCGAAAAGATGCTTTTTGTCAGTCTCCTGAACCAAAACCACCCATTTTCCTTGCTATTGTGATGCTTTTATCCCGCATTCATGCTTGAATGGTCCGCTGCAATGGCTTATTGATATGCGCAAATGTCGCACCATTTCTCCCGATGCATATCACCGAGTAATGGAGGAGGGGAGGTGAGAGTCACAAGTTTTCACCGGTAGATGATTGATGTGGTGAGATGTTTTGAATGTCTGGTCGTTTTCACTTGTAACAGTAGAACGGGGACAAAAGTCGAAAATCTCCGTGGTTGAACTCGTGCATGTGTCTTTGCATTCTTAAAGTGCTTTGTTGTAAAGTATTATAAGAGAGTGTATTCTTACTGTTAAATTTTATCTAAGTAATGATCTTTGTGTTCACGTACAAATTGCGAGGTAGTAGAAAAATGTTGTGGGAGAAGCTTGTCGAAAACAGGAGGCCGGTAATCCCTAGATGTACCGAATGACTGCTCACCTTTAACCCTTCAACATCTTGCGCGACTATCTCAGTCTCGTAAATAGCAGGCCCTGCTTTGAAAACACTCCGAAGTTCCTTGCAGGAATTCGATCTTCGACTTGGACCTCCTTCCGTCAAACAGTAAGCTAAAATTCCGATCCTTATTGATTTTCTTTCCAGAATAAGAGGTACCTAAAAGATCGAGAAAGGTAATCAGTTCGATGAAAGGCACATCAACAATCAGGAGTCCAGGATAAATGAATATCCGGGAAACCAATTCAAGGCCGAACGTTATGATTGGATGGTCAGAGGGAAATCAAGCGTTTTCCGTTTTGCGGTAGTTTTTTTAGCTTCCTGCAATTTTGAATTGCAAAAGAAAGTGAAATAGTGGCAAGAAAGTGAAATAGTGGCAAGAAGAAGAACAAAATAAAAAGAAGATGAATATTTCCCGAGGACTTAAACGGGGAGAGGGCGTGAAAAGCATTAATCTCTCCTTCCAGTTGAACTAGGTTTAATTCTACTCAGTTTTTACCTGGTGTGAGTTATAAGGCCCGTATGTGACTCCGACAGATTTGATTCCGACTTCTTTCAAGGCATCTACTGTATAATTCACGGGAAGCTCACCAAAATCGTTGAAGTGGTTGTTTGCTAACGTCATCACGTCAAATCCCGCGAACCTGTTAACGATAGGATGAAGGAGCGTTGAGGGCGTTGACAAAAGAACATGAGCATATGGCTGTTGAGCGGTTTGAACTAATGTGTGCAGTCCCTTTCAGCCTTCAGCTCCGAGATCAAATAGAGCCATGAATGTGCGTGAAACGATTGAGTCTAAACATAGAAGTGAGGCTTATGTTGCAAGTCAGGCTGTTTAAAGGAGGACCTCGATTTTGAGTCCGTGAATAAAATATTCAAATGTAATCTACTACTGAGCATACTTTCTTGTGGTGCTGTTTTTAACAAGGTGGTTCTAAGTTTTGAGTCAGTGGATGAAATCCTAAAGTGCAGCCCTTCAACTTAATGTTACCGATCAATGCTTTCCTGTAGTTTTCTTTATTGTGCCTCAGCTCCAAAGTGGTTCTAACTTTTTATAGTTTGTGGGTGAAATCCTAAAGTGTGAAGTATCAGGTGAAAGCCACTGAGCAGTACGTTACTGCGATGCTGTTTATTATGCTGCCCAAGCTGGATCTCACCACTAAAATTAAAGCTACTGAACAGTGCTTTCTTTTGGCACAGTTGTTTATAATATGTACAAGGTGGTTCTAACTTTTGAGTCTGCGGATGAAATCCTAAAGTGTGGCCATTCAAATGAAAGCCACTCAGTTTTACTTCCTTGTGGTGCAGTTACTGTACAAGACGGTTCTACCTTTTGAGTCTGCGGATGAAATCCTAAAGTGTGGCCATTCAAATGAAAGCCACTCAGTTTTACTTCCTTGTTGTGCAGTTACTGTACAAGACGGTTCTACCTTTTGGTTCTGCGGATGAAATCCTAAAGTGTGGCCATTCAAATGAAAGCCACTCAGTTTTACTTCCTTGTGGTGCAGTTACTGTACAAGACGGTTCTACCTTTTGAGTCTGCGGATGAAATCCTAAAGTGTGGCCATTCAAATGAAAGCCACTCAGTTTTACTTCCTTGTGGTGCAGTTACTGTACAAGACGGTTCTACCTTTTGGGTCTGCGGATGAAATCCTAAAGTGTGGCCATTCAAATGAAAGCCACTCAGTTTTACTGCCCTGTGGTGCTGTTACTGTACAAGACGGTTCTACCTTTTGAGTCTGTGGGTGAAATCCTGAAATGTCAGAACAATCAGACGAAAGCTACTCTCAGTAAAAAAGGTGGTGCAAATGCCTTAAGAAAGTCATAAAACGATCCGGGAACACAGGTAATGTCTTTAAAGTATATTAGTTGCTTTTCTGGTCTCGCTGAATATTCCTAGCTAAAGCGCTTTGTTGTGTGTACCAACCTTAACGCAGAAGCACTTGTCCTCTCCGCATAAAGAAAAATATTTTTTGCTCCTCTATTTTTGCTTGAGCATGCGTCCTGCGGAACATACGAAGACTCCAGGTTTCCAATTGAGATGTCAGCTTCTCTGATGTAGCGGCTCAGCCGAATCAAGGTGTCGTTATAACTGTAGTGGTTGTGCTGGACATCAGAGCGGACTGGGTCCGAGAAGTTGATGTCACCCGCGAATACGAGGCTAACTGTTTCTGCAACAAATGAGCATCATATGGTTAGTACTTGATGGACACAGCAAGAGAATAAAGCCTCCTCTACACGAGCAATTTTTATGCGACAATTTTTATGTGACAAATATATTTGGTCGTGTAGATGGTACAGCAAATGTTTGTCAATAGTTCAAAGTTTAGTACGCCGGTAATGACTTTGGACAGCAGAGATACGCAGAAACAAGGCGAGGGAAGATTGGGGACTACCAATGCTGCCGCAATATTTGCCACATTTTATGTGACGAGTCATCTACACGAGCAACTTTTCGCATGTGACAACTTTTATATGTCACATAAAAGCTAACACGCCAGCTTCTCAGCAAGTATATTTGCCACATAAAAATTTGCCAGTTTTCCTCGTCTACACGAGCAAATAAAAATTGTCGCATAAAAGTTGTTACATAAAAATTGCTCCTGTAGACGAGGCTTAAGACACATTTATTCAGAGAATGAGGCCGATGCCTCTGCAAGAGAAAGCTTATGGACTCGGTGGATATTTCACGTTTTCCACTTTCCACTTCATAGCCCTTCACCAGCCCCTACCCCTACACTACCCCCACTACCTCTCCCTTGAACTCGCAGTGAATATTGGGTACTCTCTGAGGTCTGGTGACTTTTTCTCGGTGCTTGATTTTGAAGCTAAGAGAGTCGACCAGCCACACTTTTCTTTATTACCAATGATTGTTGGTGTTTTTAATTTTATGAGGCTTTCCGTCTCATAAGAAATCAAAAAGATCCTTATGGTCCTAAATTTTATTTTATTTTTTCTATTGACAATCATTTATTTATTTCAACACTTTATTATGGTCTTTAATGGCTTTATTTATTTTCCCCAGAAGGATCTAAGGTTGCTTATTTTCCAGGAGGTAAAAGAAAAAAAAGAAACTTTATTTATACACGGTTAAGATTTGAAGCTGCAAGCTTGTGGGGCCGTGTGGGAGAAATGTTGGTTTTTGAGGAGGGGGGAAAACCGGAGTACCCGGAGAAAAACCTCTCGGAGTAGAGTAGAGAACCAACAAACTCAGTCATTTAGTCATTTAGCTTGAAAAGGTAACTCCAAGCCATTTGATAAGGAAGTTAAAGGACCAACATACAAACTCCGTCTCCGTTGTTTGCAGTCCCCATTTTGAAATTGAAACTGAACATTCAGTACTCTGTTAGATAGCCCCATTCGCCGCGATTAAATTGAACGATACTGTGAAATCTTACCCTAATTCCAAATAGAAAATATATAGCCTTGTACCAACAAAATGGTCAAAATCGGAAACTTAAGGCAAACGAAAACAGCTATATCAATCATATCTTGCCTGCGTAACGGAAGACTTTTCTTTCATAATCGAAAGTTGTCTGTTTTAAGTCATTTGTCTAACTGCTGTGATAGAGGTAAATGTTTAACAATGCATAAATAATTAGTTAACTACCTAACGGGAAGTTTAACAGAAGAAATCTCGCTACAATATATTTTTTTTATCTCGCTAGAACATGCCATTACCTTCATGCGAAGCTGCACTCATGGTGGCAAGAGGGAATAACGCTCCTAGAAAAGAATATAAATATAACGCCATGAACCCTTTTCTTGTTGTAAAATCCATTTTTTAAATATTTCAAGCGGATTTTTCCTCATATATATATATATTATATAGTGTCTTTGGATCTCAGGTACCGGCTATCAGGGGGTAATGCGTCTGCGTTACATGACGTTTCGCTATGCCAGAGTAAATAACGAAATCTCGCTTTCTTGAGCATATGGGAGCTAAAACGTAAAAATGAATTAAAATGCAACTGCTCATTCCCCACCCCGGTATGGCTAAATGTTTGTCATGTCCAATCATCGGGATCTAAATAGCTTTCTGGGCTTATCATTTTCAAAGTCTTTTACCCTTTTATGAAGGGTCAATCACATATTCCTCGTCCGTAAATTGTAGCTTCACTTGCGATTTTCTTGCTTGCACAGGCCATGCGACGTTCATGTATCTCGTCACCATGCATTGAGTTGGTCAGATCACGCTAGTAGCTAGAGCAAACCTTGCACATGCAGGGTGATGCAACAGCTCAGGGACACGCAACGAGCCAAATCAACCAAAAGCTGTAGAAAGCTATTTTTAAGCACCTTATGGTGTTCGAAGTCTGTTTAAAGTGATGTTTTGTTAGCCGAGAAGAATTTGATCTATTCGGATTTCTCCTCAGCTGAAATTTTTATTGCCCGAAAATGTTAGGGAACAAAGTCTTCCTTTGAGAAAATGCTAGCTGAAATGAACTTTCCACGAACTTTCTAGGGAAATATATATTTTCTTTCCGAAAATGCTAGCTGACATTTTTGCCTGCCAAAAACAGCCATTGCGACCTATCCTAAAACCTCAGGGGCAATACGTTTCAGTTACGAAAACTCGAGTGTACTCTTTAATCGACGCCGAAAGCCAAAGGCGTACTACCCTCCACCGAACAGATATCTACCGAAACTTGTCGTTGGGTGCCCCTGACAGCTGAAAGATCGAGAACTGATCATGAAAATGAACTGACGACAAAGAAGCGGGTTGTGGCATCTGCTGTGCGAAGGTGGCAACAAGTGTAAAGTACACCGCGCGCTGGTGATTTTCGAATTGAATTTTCGAAGAGTCGCAGTTATGGCAAATGCGTAACAACTTAGTTTTTCTCTGATTATGTTTTTGAAGGTGACCGTCCTAGCAATTTGGCAAATTTTGCCATATGACCCCTCGAAACAAAATCTGATTGCTGAAGTAATATCAAATGTATTTATTCAAGAATGTGTTGATATAACTGGCCCGTATTTACCGTGTACGGTATTGTGAAAGTCAGTTATTGTTGAACATCGTTTTACTGAGAGAAATTTATTAAAAAAATTTATGCTTGCGAAAATGAATATATAAAAACGATATATTTGAACTGCGGATTAAAGAATCAAGATGTGAATGGGCATCGTAGTTATGAACACTGCTGAAACAATAGTGAAAATAAAGCCCGCTCAAAAAAAAAAAAAAAAAAAAAAAACACCATTCATGCAGGCTTTTACAGGTGTCGAATCCATGACCTGTGGGATACCAGTGCGGTGCTCTACCAACTGAGACCAAGTTATGGACTTAGAAACATAGTTCAAAATCCATACAAACGTCTCTAATAATGAGGCTGCGTCTCCCAATTCAATTCAATTCAATTTTTATTCACACTTATTTGGCTGAAATACAAATGTTTATAATAGAAATAAATAAATAATAAACAAGCCCCAAACCATATAAACTCTTAAAAATATTTTTCAGTTTTGTGACAACTGTAAAATTCCGCCATGAACCTACTATTTGGAAGTAACTGTGATGGAAATCACTTTGTTTGCTCATTTTCACGAATATCAGACAAATCGTAAAAAAATTTTTAAGAGTTTATATGGTTTTGGGTATGGATTTTGAACTATGTTACTTGGTCTCTTTTGAATGTAAAATCATCTAACTTGGTCAAATGGCCATTCTCAACGTTATCTTTCATGTGATGGTGTCCATTTATCGATTGGTTAAAATTTGAAACTCGCCCCAGTTCCCTGCGCAACTCCGGAATGGCCTATTCCATTGTTTAGAAACCAGCCAAATGCGAGAAAATAACTTGTGCTCCCGGTCCGGAATAAAACCTTCGGGCTGAAGAATAAATTCGATGTTCAATACTAAATTCAACATTTCTGTGTAAATCTGTTGACATCTTCCGTGAAAATTGGGCATAAGTCATTCTGTTAGCCTTCGCGCAGCCGTAAGGCTACGCATGGACTATCATTCTGCTTGCACAAAATTACAGTTTGTGATTACTGAAATACATGTGGTTGATACGAAAACTTATCACACCTTAAACGTCACATTTTCGTGACTGACCGCGAATTACCATTAGAGTAATCTGCTTGCTTTCGATTGTTTTACGTTACCTGATCGGCGTAAATAAAATAAACAACAAGTATAAAAGCAAGGGCCGATACAACGTAGAATGGTTTTAATTTTTCAGTACTATGTCTCGGCTGGTCAAACCAGCCTTCTTCAGGTACAATGAGAATTTACATTGGAAGGGGTGTTTATGCCCGGGGGGGGGGGGTACTCCCTTATATGGGCTTATAGGTATATGCGGCCCTAAAGTGTATGGTTTTTTAATCGTTTTGTCTGAAATAGGGTATCGATTTTGACCATTTTGGTCTGAAATAGGGTATGGTTTGTGCATTCTAGTCTTCAATTGGATATGTTTTTTCGAAGAAGCTACTTCTTCATCATTAGGTGATAAGACCATCAACAAAAGCCCTTCTTTTTTGTCTTTTAATTGTGTTTACGCCAACCGTGTACGTGAAATAGGTCTGAAATAGGGTATCGAATTTTTAGTCAGGTCTGAAATAGGGTAGGAAAAATCTCAGATTTTGGTCTGAAATAGTGTAAGGGGTTCAGGGGGTGGGCCGCACACCCCCACCCAATATTTTTGGGAGTACCCCTCCCGGGTGTTTATGTAGTAATATACCGGAAACACGTAAAACTAAAATGATTGACAGTGTAAAATAAAATACTAGAAAAAAGTATAACTTGTCCCTACATTTCAGATGGACTCACAAGCTATACTTTCTCTTTTACAGTAGCCTCCCACGCAGTCGTTTTTAGGGGACTCGTATTTCACCTCCTCCCCTGGGGAGGAGGTGAAATACGAGTCCCCTAAAAACGACTGCGTGGAGGCTACTTTTACAGGTGAAACGCGCCATATTAAATCTAACCTGACCTGTGACACTAAAAACCTCATCTACATGATTCAATACAGCCTCTGTAATTTACAATACACAGGAGAGACTAAACGACGTTTAAAAGACCGATTTAATGAACACCGCCGTACAATAGATAACCCTAACACCAAATCTAAACCTACCACGGTCCAGGAACATTTCCTCTCCTCCCCTAACCACACTGCTAACGACATACTTTCTCAGTGGCGGACGAAGATTCACACACGACTGACTCAAGTGTCTGAGGTGAAGAAGGTCATTCAGATCCTTAAAGGGTACAACAACAACAACAACAACTTTATTTATCTTGACATATAAAAGTTAAGGGTAGTTTGCCCCGCAAATAGCTGAGAAGCTAGTCATGGCGGGGCAAGACAAATACATATACAACTCAGATGAGTAGCTTAAGAAACAAAACAAAAAACAAAAAACAAAAAAAGATCCTTAAATTAAAACAAGCCTTGCAGATAAATAAATTAAACGAAGATGTAGTTAACACAGCGCTTACTGACATACAATGAGGAAAAGAAAAGAAAAAACAAACATTAATTAAAGAGATTAAAAACTTGATCTATATACCTACTTTTTAATGATGAAGGGGATTTGAATATAGTCATCCTCCTTTTCTAAGATATCAAATAACAATTTGCGAAGAACTCGTTTGAAAGTTTTATTAGGAAGATCCGTTATATAGCGTGTTATCTTATTCCACAGTTTTACTCCGAGTCGAGAAAAGGAATTGTTTAGTATTTCGAGTCTAGAACTTTTAACAGCGAACTTTCCAGATGTAGACGATCGTGTATTGTATGAGTGAATATTACGCGTTTTCTGAAATAAATTTAGAATATTTGTTGGGGCTTTATTATTATTGATATCATACATTAAGGTTGATACCGATTCATAATAAAGAAAAGTTATTGGTAGGACGTTTACTTCGAGAAATAAAGGAATTGCATGGTCATGCCAGTCTGTGAAGTACAATAACATGTGGTGTCATATTAAATGTGGCAAGGTTAAGCCAAACGATTATAAAAATCTCCAACACTTAACCTTCTTCAACTGGATCTGTCCTCGTTGTCTCCAAAGCACCAACTCTATCGAACGAAATGAGCCAACTCTAATTACTCCTGTGAGTAACGTGGACAACTCCACAGGTGAGGACCCCTTGTTTTCCCTAAAACAGATTGTAGGAAACAAAAATTTGAAAATCGGCCATCTTAACATCAATGGCCTTCTGAACAAACTACCTGAAGTTAAAAACCTCTTGAACGTGGTTAACTTTGACCTTTTTGGCATCACCGAAACTCACCTAAACTCGTCCACCTCGGATGACTGGATTAGGATCTCTGGTTATAACTTTGCGAGGAAGGATCGTACTTCCTGTGGAGGTGGCGTTCTGATTTACTTTAAAGAAGACCTTACGGTTTACCCAGTTAATATCTGGGACGGGTCAGTTCTAGAAGCAACATGGCTTAATGTCACTATAAGATCTCAAACCTTCTTAGTTGGCTGCATCTACCGCCCACCAAACGACTTCTCCTTCTTTGATCATTTTAGAGGGTTGATTGCTGACATTTGGATGAAGAGGAAAAATATAATCCTTATTGGTGATTTTAATTGTGACATGATGCGGAACTCAGATAACAGTGAATCCGATAATGGAAAACGCCTATTGAGGATCATAAACAGTTGTGGCCTAACGAACATCATAAATACTCCAACCCGTATTACTGCCAACTCTAAATCTCTCATCGACCTTGTGATCACAAGCCAACCCTCCAAAACCTATATCTCTGGATCCATTGACTTGGGTATTTCTGATCATCACCTGACATTCGCCATCTTTAAAGCAGCCAGGAGCAAAGCCTTACCTAAGATTATCTCCGCAAAAAAACTATAAATTATTGGATGTAAATCAACTCAAGAGTGACTTCGATCAAGCACCCTGGCATGTGTCTGAGATATTTGACGATATCGATGACTGTGTGGCTTTTTGGCAATGCCTGTATGATGATATTTTACACCACCACCTTCCTTCAAGAGATGCCAAGATTAGAGATAAATCTCTTCCTTGGATCAACACCTCCATCAGAAAGGAAATGAATAAGAGATATAAACTCCTGAAGGATGCAAAATTATCTGGTGACCCCGAGAAATGGAGATTGTATAAAGAGAAGAATTAAAAAACAACTTAAGAGAGCTGAAACTGCTTACTGGCAAACATCATTCGAGGAAGCATCCAACCCACGTGAATTTTGGAGACTGACCAATCAAGTCTTGAGAAAGCACAAGACCAAGAGCATAGGTCCTATCTCTGGCCCCAACGAAGTGATATTAACCCATAGCTTAGCTAAAGCTGAGTACTTCAATGACTTTTTTGTTAATATCAGTGAAGACTTGACTAAGCAGCTTGATCCTCTGGACATTCCATCTCTAAACTCCTTCATTACCAGAATCACCCCAATTAAGGACACTGTCGATTTTTCCTTGAAACTCGTAAGGGATAAACTCATAAAAGCTGCCAAACCCATGAAGGCCACCGGCCCTGATAACGTTTCACCGAGAGTCCTATCCCTGGTTGGCGACTCTGTTATTCACAGTCTCTTACCGGTTTTTAACAGGAGCCTGAGTGATTCATCTTTCCCTTCGAAATGGAAACTGTCACGGGTTAATCCCATCTTTAAGAAGGGCCCACCAACCGATGTTAACAACTAGAGACCTATATCCCTCCTCAGCGTTCCAGGAAAGGTTCTGGAAGATGTTGTCTGTGACACCTTAAGTAACCACCTGGAGTTGCATGGCTTATTAAGTCAAAGGCAATGGGGATTTCGAAAGAACTACTCTACAGAGAGTCTATTGCTCCACCTAACAGAAACATGGAAAACTGCCCTGGACAATAGTCTAAAAGTGGGTGTCATTTTTATAGATTTCAGAAAAGCCTTCGACACTGTCAACCACACCATTTTATTGGAAAAATTAAAAGCAACTGGCATTTCTGGTGATCTGTTCTCATGGCTTACCGACTACTTGCCTAGGCGTCAGCAGTTCGTCCAAATTTCAGGGAATAAGTCTGAACTAAAAAAAGTCAGGTTTGGGGTACCTCAAGGTTCAATTTTAGGGCCTAAATTATTCTCGATATTTGTTAATGATCTTGCAGAATCAATAACACACGGGGAATTGTATCTATTTGCGGACGACACGACGATCTACACCCTTGGCGAGAACATTGATGACATTATTCCGACACTGCAATCTATACTGGACCAAGTCCACACTTGGTGTCTGTCAAACAGACTTGTAATTCATGAATTTAAATCTGAAGCTATGATAATTTCTAATCAGACCTTCGTTGGCCCCCTGCCTTGTTTGAGATACGGCAATAGTTTAATTGAATACAAGGTATCAAGTAAATGCCTTGGGCTTACTATTGATAATAGGCTTTCATGGCAACAGCATACCAAGAATGTTTGTGCCTCCTTTAGCAAGAAAGTTGCGGTCTTGAAACGTATCAAGTTTTTACCAAAGCCTGTTTTGCAAACAATTTATTATCGAACTATTCTTCCAAGTGTCTTATATGGTATTGTAGTCTGGGGCTCTTGTTCTCCATCATTGCTGGTGGATATCGACCGCATACATTTAAGGGCAACTAAAATTATTTATAGTTTGCCCAGAGATATCCACAGCACTGATGTTAGGAATTTACCACTCTGGATCCCTATTATTCAGTTTTATATTAAGAGACTATTAACTATCAGTTTTAATATCTACAATGACACTTGTATAGACGCTCTTAGAGACTTAATTGTAAGATCCACGTCTAACTATAATCTTAGGAAGTTTGCCAATTTAGAAGTTCCTAGTCCTAGAACTGAAATTGGCCGGTCATCCTTCAAGCACAGAGCAGCTTTGTGCTGGAACCTCCTACCCAATTCATGTAAACGCTCTTCCAGCCTTGGTTATTTCAAGAAATTTTTAAAAGAAAATAAGAACTTTCTTAATTCTATAAGTTTCGATAAAGCTTCTTGTATTGTTTTCATTTAAGTCTCCAGATTTCAAATATTTTTAGATCATTTTTACCGATGTTAATAAATTATATTTTATTCAATGTTATTCTTAGGTAGATAGTGCAGGTCCACATCAGGACTCTTGTCTTGCCAATACTTCCAACCTGCTTTAAATAAACTATGTATGTATGTATGTATGTATGTATGTATGTATGTATGTATGTATGTATGTATGTATGTATGTATGTATGTATGTATGTATGTATGTATGTATGTATGTATGTATGTAAGCGAAGAGCTCTTTTCTGAAGAATTAAAATTTTATTAAGATAAGTCTTGCATGCCTGACCCCAGGCAGCAAGACCGTAGGTTAAATATGGCTGAACTAGTGACTTATAGATATTCAAAAGTATTGGTCGAGGTACAGTGTGGCGTAGCTTTGCAATCAGCCCAACATTTTTGCTAATTTTTGTAACAATAGAATCAATGTGATATTTCCAAGAGAGATTCTGATCAATGAGAACGCCCAGATATTTATATAGACTTTAGACTCGAGATGAACATATTTCAGTCTTTTCATTATCAAACATGCAAAGTTTTGGTTGGTAAGTAAGTCGCTTTTGGTAAGGATGAAATATTACAAAGTTGGATTTTTTTTATATTAAGAGTTAGTTTATTGGCTGTCAGCCAGTTATAAAGTTTTGAAGTTCGAGGTTGACTGTTGTTTCAAGATCTTTCAAATTTTTGTCCGCATAGAGAATGTTAGTGCCATCTGCAAAGAGGTAAAACCCTAATTTATTTGAGCATCTGTGGATGTCATTGACATAAAGCAAGAAAAGCAATAGTCCAAGAACTGATCCTTGAGGAACTCCACATTCAACAACGGCCTTATCTGATATATGATGGTCTACTTGCGTTGTTTGGGTACGATTTTTGAGATACGAGGAGAACCAATCATTAATTTTTCCACGAAAGCCATAGTGATTGAGCTTATCAAGCAAAACATCGTGATCAACGGTGTCGAAAGCTTTTTTAAGATCAATGAATACTCCACAGGAAACAAACGCTGATTCATGTTTAACTGTATATCGTTTACAATATGAAGTATTGCATGCTGGTTGAATGCTCCTTACGAAAACCATATTGTGAGGAATACAAAAGGTCATGTTTTTCTATATAGCTCGTTAATCTTTTGTAAATTATTTTCTCAAATACTCTATTAAAATTTGAGAGTAAAGAGATGGGTCTATAGTTGTTTGCCTCTGCGGGTAGTCGCAGAGGCAGGAATCACTCGTTTATTTGCACCAGGCACCCACCAGCGATGGTCCCTTCTCTTTCTTCCTTATTTTGTTCGCATGAATACGAGGCCAACCGGAAGTACTGCGAAGCGGGAAAAACGAAAATGAGATTCCCAGGAAACCAAAAACAAAACGCTGTGATTGGCTGGCGCCATGCATAATGTTTTCACCATGCAATGCGGGGGAAAGTTTGAAAGGCTGTGGTTGCATCGAAGCTCCGTTTAGCGGTCCACTTTCCTCTTATTCGTAGCCACAAATTCATTTAACCCATGCATCAGTAGCTTAGAGTCATCCCTCTTTCTTTCCAATCCATTTTAGCACTTCCTCCGGCCCACTGGCCGTTATTTTCGCGTTAAAAGTGTGTCCAGGTGAAGCCCTTCGACTCCTCGAGTGTTTGTCGATTTCCAGTATGGCCGGGATGAAACCCAGAGCTGGAAGCTACCTTGAGTTTCCACGAAAGAAAAATTCGCTGGACATTGCTCCTAACACAGTGCTTTCACCAGTAACGGAGTTGGCGAAGACTTTTGAAAACAGGTAAGCGTGATTCTACTTTCGCTTTGTACGGGCACTTATGGCGGCATAATTTTGTTGTGTAGCAAATCGAACGGCTTTTGTCGTTGCTCACTCGGAAATAAAACTGTGCCTCTGCTTACAATATTTTGTTGCCTTTTGCTTCTATAGTTTAGGAAGGACTCCGAAAAGAAAACTCTCGATGTCTGGAAACGACTGCTTAACACCGAATGCAAGCGGAACTTTCCAAAGGTCTCTTTCTACCGCCTCGAACGAATCAGGTATGTCTTACACTTTCACGCTTTTTACTGAACGCAAGCTCTCTGTATGAGCTTGAAAATCGACAGATATTTGTACTGCGACAAAAAAAATTCGTCTGTCCTCTCTATCATAGCCTTTGGTCTTTATTTTTTAGGTTATTGTCCCGATTCACCAGCACCTGAATTTGCTTTCGATTCACCATCCATGGAAGTTATAAAGTAAGTGCGGCTGTGTGTGTATTTTGTTCGTCCGTATTTGTATAGATTGAGAGCTTTGTTGGTTTTTTGCAATTGTAACATTTTATTGATTTTGTGAACTACTTTGTTCCCAAAAGTATTCAATGCACTGTTAAAAACTAACCGTTTTAAAAAGCGTCATGAGACTGTTCCCCATATTTTTATTTAGCTGGATCTTTCAATTTTAACCGAGTTTTGTATTCCTCAACAACAAACGCCTAATTGAGCTTGAGTCTTAGTTTACTTTCAGTAACTTGATTTATTTGGAAATACATTTTAGGGTAAAAAGATCGTCTTAATTCTTGAATATTTGTATCTCGTGTGACCTTCATGATCGTTTCCCTTGTGATGTTGTTGTGATTCCTGAAGCTATAAAATTTCACGCTGCGGCTATCTTTTTTTGAAGGTCCAATGCAGAAAAGAGAAAGCAAAGGTTTGTGCGTTTATTTGTGTCCAAGCTCCTTATATTCTTAACGTTATATAAGCTCAATTTGGAATAATATTAATCTCCTATGTAACTTCAAGGAATGGTCGTCAGGTAGCTTTTATCGTACTACATTGAAGGAATTGCCTTTGCACGTGTTTCTCTGGTATAATGCTATCATTTAAACTTTGGTTATCATCCCAGCTGTTTCCGTGGTACACGTGTTTTGCTATTGTTTTGCAAATCACTATTAGTTGTCTCAATGGATCTGGTTGTAATACTAAATCAAAACGAATCAAATAAATTGACAGTAACGTGAAATAAAAGAATCCCCCTTTTTACTTTTATGTTTAGACACACTGGTAAGAGTGTATTTATAATATTACACCCATTTTGAAATCACTGGTGATCCTTGCAATCTGATTGGCTCTCAACAGTGCAATTTATTATTTCCAAATTGCACCATTTTTTACTCTAAATCACATCCTTTCTGTAACTCATCAAAATGAATGTGAAATAATACTAACCTATCAAATTTCATGGATAAACAAATATCAATATTGACAAAAAAACTGTGCGATTTCAAAATACAGCTGTAGGTGTAATAAAGTGGTAATTGAACTTTGTGTCATGCAATTTTGGTCTGAAATTGTACTTGTGATTTCAAATCAAACTTGCGCTGCACGCTCATTCGATTTTTGAAACAAATCATGCGTATGATTTCAGACCAAATTGCACTCCACTCAGTTCAATTACCATCATTAATGCACTTTAAATAGTTGATTATACTATTTTTTATGGAATAACGTACTCCCCCCCCAACAACCATGTCTGTTTGATTTCCTTTACTGATAAATTCTTGAGGTCAAAATGAAATAATTCTCTCTGGGAGGTTTAATTATTTTATAGACCTTTTGCACTGTAATAGTTATGTTACAAAGGTTCTTTATGAATAAAAAAATACACCCTTTTCATAATGGAACCAAACAAATTGTTCTTTTATTTTTATGATAATTATCCTTACTAGCCTAGTTAGCATGTATGCAAAATTAAATGCATAGGACCTTCAGTTCATGTTTTATGCTGTTTTCCCCCCTAGGCAACCACCTTTTAAAAGATGGAACTCCTTACCAGTAAGTTCTCATGGGATTAAGTTGTTGTGTTTGCTGAGAGAGTAGTTTTGGAAAGAGCTCTTACCGCTGTCATGCCATAGGACATGTGCAAAAGGGAAGAGCACTAGCTGGGGTCGAGAATCAGTGTTTACAGTCTGGTAAACAATGTAATTATTGTTAACTTTAACTGGTGAACAGTTTGACCAAAGTTACTATCAACAACACAGAAATTTATGATGAATTTATGATTTACTCTTAATTACTGTTATCAGGTTAAAGGAGAAGATCGATGCACTGCTGAGAAGGAGAACATTGTATTGAACTTTGATGTTGAGAAGGATAATGACGCAGAAAGAAATGAAATATTCCACCCTGTAGAGGATCAACAATTCAAGTTCCTTCAACCAAAATGTCCGGTGGGGGGTAAACTGACCAAATTGTCAGCGGGAAGGTTACCATTACGAACGTTATCTGATCCTTCACCACAGGTAATTTCATCTCAAAAATAAAATTTCTAATAATTATGTTCTACAGGGTTCCAGATAAGAGTTTAAGGCAGGGTGTCAACAAGGAATTCCATGGGGTCAAATTTCCAGTGCTCCCACCAAACCATTATAAATTTCCTATTAATTTGCTGGGTCATGTAGCTGACGTTGAAGGGATTTTGATCCGAGACCCCCCTCTTATCTGGAACACTGGTTCTATAGAAAAGATCATGTGCAAAAAAGTTCCCCTCCCTGCTCCCAGGCTGGTTAACAGTTTGTAATGAGGCCAATTGAGTTGTACAGGCTGTTCTCAGTAGTAACTCCAATAAATTGAACATTTTTAAAATTGTCTTATAAACAGTTGGACTACATTACTGGGAAAGAGTGTATTCATGGTTTGAAATGATCGCTTTACTTATCAGGCAATAGGCTAGTTTTGAATTGTGGGAGAATAAAAGAACCAAGTCGAGGTTCAGGGGAATAATTTGCATTTTCTTTGTTTTTGACAAAGGAAAATGCAAATCTTCTTTTGTTCTGACACAATTTGAAACTAGCCTATTGTGTTGAATGGCTTGTGGACCAGCGATAAGTGGTCAAAACATTGCGATATAGATCAGAATAACTCTTTATATAATTGTAAATTTCCGCTACTAAGTTAGCTATTCCCTTCAGAAATTCCAATGTAATTCCACGATTCAATTCTTCAATATTATTTATATCTGAAGGTTAAGGCTTGTTCAATACAATATACCTTCGTTGACATTCTTTGTTCTCTTGCAGGCTCAATCCAAAGGATTTTTTGTCCCATCATCTCCATCAGAATGCAACAGTCAGGACAATGGATCATGTGACTTTGATTTTGATTTAGATGGTGATGACGATGGTTTCATTGAAGACTTGGTTCAAGAACAGGGCAGAGAGGTACATTGATGTGGTTATATTTTACAGACTGAGAGTAAGCACTTTGAATGTGTTCTTGTCCCCCTTTCATGACTGAGTTTAGCATACTCATCCTGTAGTTGTTCATGCAAGAGAATTACAAAATACATTATGTGCATACTCTATCTGCAATAATATTATATTTTGTTTTAACTAATACACAGTTGAGCATACACATAATTTATTTACCCTTGGTTACTGATTGTAGCAGAAAATGCAGGTGATGTGCGCATCATATCAATGTGGTACTACATGTAAATGTTTAAAAAAGGACTATACATTTCATATTTACAGAGTGGTTTAAAAAGTGCAGATGTGGCTGAGCTTATTGTCAGTGTGAATGTTAACTTTGGTTCTCTCAAGTCACCTTAATCATGGAACCATGATATTGGTATATTGTTAGCTTATCAGGCTTTATTTCCCTGTACAGGATGACTGCTCACAATTGCCATCAGGTATAACTGAACTTGTTAGTGCTCCACTGGTTTCGAAAGAGGTATGCAGCTCATTGAAATTCTAATTTAATGTGATTGCACAGATGTTAAAGGAAGGGCCTAATGACGTCACACTTTACAGACCGAGTCTAAAACACCAACCTCAGAAAATCTCGAGACAGTTCCATGTATATTTTAGTTACGTGCAATAATATGTCATTATACCAGAAGACAGTTAATGCCCTCCTCACTGGTGGGCATTCCTTCAGCAATGTTCAGTTTTTATTTCAGTTAGGATGACAGGAAAAAGTTGGCATTTTTTCAATTTGTCTCAATTAGTTTTGTCCGAGTTTGACCTTCCTCTGTCTTCATTTCTAGCAAGTTTGCATTCATCCAATGAAACAAAACATTGGTATTGAAAGTTTAGCACAGATTTTGTTTTCTGATTGTTGAATTGTAACAACAGTACATGGTCTTATCAGACCCATGTTTTTGACTGCATTGTTACAATGGCCACGTTTGTGGGCTGGATATAAGCTTGTGTGCACATTGCATGTGATGATCTGGTACCCTGATGATAGATTTCACTCAAGTTATTCCCTGTGTATGTTTCATGAATTTTGTTCACATTTGCTTGTGACATTTCTCTGCAAGTTTCGTTTTGATATTTACTATTTATTTGTTTTTCTTTCTTACACAGAGGGAAGATGAGAAACCGATCAGGACTGGAGAAACACCAAAGGTACTAAAAATAATAATTAGCAACATTCGGTATAATTTTATACCGTAAAAGCTCCATTAAGTCCCCCTTCTCTATTAACCCCCTCTCTAATAAGCCCCCCGTTTGGAAGTTGGGTTTTCTAATGACCCCCCCCCCCTCTCTAATAAGCGCTCCCTGTTTTGGGACATGAGATTTTGTAATTAGTCCCTCCTATTCCATCTTATGAAATCCACTTCATGCAAATATTTTAAAACAAATATACACTCAAACATGATACTGTTTGCTGCTCTGTATTAAATACTCAAGTTGCACTGCAGTTGTTTGAGTTTTGTACAAAACTCTTTTAAGATGAAAACAGCATATTTTAACATTTGAAATAAGCCCCCCCCTCTCTATTAAGCCCCCCTCTCTAATAAGCCCCCATCTGACAGTTAGGCCTGAAATATAAATAAATCCCCTGGGGGTTAATAGAGCTTTTACGGTACATATATGCAGTACTTACATCAAAGTGACAGCCAATATGGAAACATGTAAATGGTATGCAAGCTCTTAAAGTCATCTTAGCACCAAACCCAACCAGGTTTGAAAGCTCTCCAGTAGTCAGCATGCCCTGAAAACTGTCCTCGAAAGAGGCTCAATTACTTATCAGAAAGAATTAAAAGCAGGGGGCTCATGTCTTCTTTCTATATCCAACTCATTTTTGTAGGCATGTGGACCAGGTTATAAGCCAAGAGATCTGTTCAATGCTGGTAGAGAGAGAGCCAACACAGTGGCAACTGAGAGTCCTAGCACAGAGAGATCTTCTGTGAGACAGAGATCTAAATCGTTTGCAATTAAGGTGAATTAATTATGTGATCAAGGCAATACAATTAGTTATTTATGTCAGCTAAAATGAAAGCTTTGTAAGTAAATAATGTGTAAATAAATATACAAATCAGTTGACTAAACTTTTGGGTGGAATTGTAATGGCCAAAAAAAAACAGAAACAAAAAAAACTCTATCAGCTTTGCTGAAGAGCGTAGCAATAATCTTTGGGCCTGCTGTCTTGAATGTTCCTGACCAGTATTTTTCCTGCTTGATTTGTATTTTGTTTTGTATGCAGAGACCTAATCAACCCAGAGACCCAAGCCCAAACATGAGGAAAAGACTAAGGTACAGTATGGTACGGTGGAACCTTCGCAAAAGGGACTGCCAAAGTGTCCTTATTATCCTGGTGTTCGTATTAAGCAGGTTAATTTAAGAGAAAACATATGACCTTTTTAGTTGTCAGGGCAAAGAAAACTGTCTGTTATAAGCGGGTGTCCGTATTAATAATAATAGCACTTTCTTTAACGTGGGTAACGTCAATTACTGGTATTTTAAGTTGGTGTCCATATTAAGTGGGTGTCTGTATTAATTGGGTGTCCATAGAGCAGGGTTTCACTTTAGTTGACTACTGCTGGAAGTTATTTATTTTCTCTGTGCACTTGAATAATTTCTCATGTTTTGCGATTTCTATTTTTATAGACAAGATGTATGTCAGTTGTTGAGGGTTCAAATAATCACCCAACTTTGTTCAACATGGTAGGTGAATTGGTGTCAGGAACTTCTCTCCCACTTTTACAGCGGTGATTATATTGGCGTGAACACCTAAAATATGTCTGGAATGTTAATTGTGTTGTAACCAATCACAGGCGAGATCTTCACACCATAGAAACCACAGGCAACGAACGGTTTCCTATCTGTCACGGAACAAATTATTTTCGTTTTGTTTTTAACATTCAGTCTCTTTACAAGTAAACAATTGCTTTTCCTTCCTATTTGTTTACAGTGTGTGCTATAATAGCGAAGAATACAGGTTTGAACGATTTTGAAATAAATTACAAAAGCCGAAGTGCCGGGCGACGCACGCGACGGTTTGGCGTGCGAATTTTCAAACTTTTTTGTAACGATCGAAATCGGTAGTTACGCCTGATCGCAAGTTACAATGTTGCAAGGTAAGCTGCTAGAATTTTCTGATTCCCATCGCTTCGCGGCTATTGCAGCAAGCGTTAACACTTTTTTGTTAGGTCAGGGAGATTTACTATTTTGGTAATTTATTATCCTTTTTTTTGGTAGCTAATAATAAAGTTGAAATTCGAGAGTTGTTCTTGTCGATTTTTTCGTTTCTGATAACATAATCCTCGCTAATATTTTTTGTAGAACAAGGGGATTGGATTTATGTGCGCTAACGATTGAACCTTCGAACTACTGCACGGTGCCGGCAGAAGTTCCTTGATAGCAAGATCGCAAACTGGAAAACCACCGACCAAAATTCAACATCTATGGAATGATTGACACATCGCGCAAAGTAACAGCCCAATTTTCGGTATTCCTTCCAAAATATAATTTTGCTTTTTCTATGAAGGCATTTATGCATTTGATATCAGGGGGATTACATGCTGTAGGAAACTAGTTATGAGGGGATTTAGCCAAGAAGATTTTAAGTCCCCTTTGGATGCGATTATTAGCACATTTTGCGCGCAAAAGAAAAAAAACATGATTATCTCCGATCGCAGTTCTTCTTACAAAAAGAATCTCCGTAAAGGTCCGTAAACTCGCATGTTACAACCCAACGGCTTTATATTGTTGAATGCATATCTGAAAATTTATTTTTCTAAGAATACACGATTGTTCATTTTTTATTGTCTTCATGTAATATGTCGTTACATGGAAAGCCGGTCGTCGTCGTGTCGCGTTGGCTTCAAAGTTTTTCTTTCTAAAATGGAACGATGTGCTGAATGCGGTCCTCAGCACTGATCTTGGGAGCAGTGGTGTTTTAAATTCCTAATAAGACAGCTTGTATCCTTAAACATGTTAAACAAAACGAAAATAATTTGTTCCGTGACCGATAGGAAACCGTTCGTTGCCTGTGGTTCTGTGGTTTGAAGATCTCGCCTGTGATTGGTTACAACACAATTAACATTCCAGACATATTTTAGGTGTTCACGGCAATATAATCACCGCTGTAATTGTCAATTGTCAAATGTTTTGTTGATCTTGTCATGCAAATACTTCAAAAGGATTCATATAAGACTTATTCCACCTGTACATTTGTTTTTAGTCATTTTAGTTTGTAAAGTTTTCAGCCCATGTGTTTTCTTTTTCGCACAGTGTTGCACAATCTGAAAATATTTTTGGGTATTTCCATTTTTTGATCATTGTTGATGCTTTATCTGTGGGGCAAAACCATAGCAAAATCCTTTCTTGTCCATTTTTCATATTGGTGGATCAATTATTCAGTCAATCAGTGAATCACTTTCATCTTAGGCAATGTTGCAGTCTGCACATGGTGATCGTCATTGTTCCCTAAGACGTTCACAGTCTGAAACTTTGGAACATGACTTGGGAAACCTGCTTGATGCTTCAGGTGGGTACAAAGCAAAAATATTCTGTTTAATTAATATACCTTTCCTGGCAAATTAAAAGAATTTCTTCTTAAAACTCAATCTAGTAAGTAAAATCATGCCAATGACTGCCTATATATGTGCTTATTTTTTCGTCTTAGTTTTTTAATGTGTGTATCTGTTGTTGTTTCTGTGTTGTTCTTGTCATATCTGCTACAATTTGTTTAATTAACTTTCCTTAGCTAGGGGCTAACTAGAAAACTTAAGTTTATTTAGCCCCTAGACACCTTTAAATGGTAATGGTTTAGCTAGTTGTAAGAAAAGGTGTAAATAATAAAGATTGTTGTTGTTGTTGTTGTTGTTATAACTGATTATTTCTACACCAATCTCGACCAGCCCTCCAACTGTAGTTTTATTAACTGTGTCCTTTTTTTCATTTGCACATAGGTCATAAAGATGTTGTTGGAGACTTCAGTGGGGTAGGTTGATCAAACGTTTTCTTGAAGTTCTGCATTTTAGAGTTGAACATTTTATGACAAACATTTCATTTTTGAAAATACTAATTGTGAAGATGTCGAGATTGTAAGTTTCCAGTGTGGTTAATGAATGAAAGATGTCATTTATACAACGCTGTCACATTCAAACACAGAAAAAGAAATTTCGGGTTCTCTTAACAAGAGCCGAACCTATGACCTTTCAATTACCAGTTCGGATGCTCTACCACTGAGCTACAGGCTCAGTGGGAGCTTAGGCCATTAAACTAGGGCCATGTGACAAATGTCCTTCATCCACAGGATCCAAATGTCGATAGGTCCAATAGTTAATAACCAGGGTTCCAGATAAGATTTTAAGGCAGGGTGTCAACGAGGAATTCCATCGGGTCAATTTCCAGTGCTCCCACCAAACCATTATAAATTTTCTATTAATTTGTCAGGTCATGTAGCTGACCTTGTAGGGTTTTTGACCCGAGACTCCTCCTCTTATCTGGAACACTGAGTTAATAATAGTTGTGAATGACAGTTGTTTAGCAGATTTATGATTTATGATTTCCAGTGCTCCCACCAAACCATTATAAATTTTCTATTAATTTGTCAGGTCATGTAGCTGACCTTGTAGGGTTTTGACCCGAGACTCCTCCTCTTATCTGGAACACTGAGTTAATAATAGTTGTGAATGACAGTTGTTTAGCAGATTTATGATGTGTTGATTTGTCTTCGTATTTTAGCCCTATACGCTACCATCAGTACCTGGGCAACATGATGATCTGAAGTGTTTAACACCGGAAACGGTAATGAAGATCTTATGACCAAAAAAACCCTGTTGTTTCTACTAGTTTCCCTTCCCTCGTTGCTTCAGCTAATCTCGGCACCTCTCTCTCCTCAGGTTACTCGTGTTCTGAACAATGAATTCCCAGATGTGGAAGCTCACATTATAGACTGCCGTTATCCTTACGAGTTCATTGCAGGTCACATCAAGGTGAAATACCTGATTGGTTATGTCTAGAAAATTAGCACAAGCTTGTCTTGAGATCTACGCTCTCCCTGGGTAGACTGTCTCCCCTGCTCCATTCCCCTCTCCCCCAGAAAAAATGCCCTCCTCTCATTCTGTTGCCCCAACCTTGACAGCTTTAAGGCCTACTTGTACATTTGATTTTTGTGCAATTTTTTTCGTTCAATTTACTTTTTTCATCGATTTCAAGCCAATTGGCTGCATGCGTTTCTCGAGTCAAAGTACAACTTAACTTAAAGTTAAGTTACTGTACTGGAAATGGTAGTATAAGGGAAGAACAGTTTGACTTATCCTTTCATCTGTTGGTGTTAAGATTATTTCCTTGTGTCTCCAGGAGGACTAGAAATTGTGCATAGCGATAATCATACCATGAAAAATCGCCATGAATTTGCTCTGAAATTGCAGCACTTGCGGACGAAAAATTACCTTCGAGGGCCACAGGAGTGCCATCAAAAATCGGACAGACCCTTCCTCAGCTCTGTAACTGTTCAAATTCCATCCTCACTTCTCTCCAGGTTCCCTTGATTTCTTTTTTGTTTGTTGGTTTTCACTAAAAGCATTACCATAAGGTGCCTTTTTTCACTGCCTCATTTTTAATTGTCTTTGTTGGTGGTTTTGGGGGCTGCGAGTCTGAACAGGTTTCTTCTCTCATTGGATAGACAACGTTAGTTTAAGTGTAGTGTAAGTTGTTCTCTCGTGTATTTACATGTGATAAGGGAAGTTTCTTTATTTTCAAAGCAACTGTTTCTGTATTTTCGTCACAGGGTGCAAGAAATATTTATACAAAGGAGGATATTTACAGCGAGTTTCTTCAACAGCCAAAAAAGAGTCTGACGGGGAAGAAGACTATTTTAATTTTCCACTGCGAGTTCTCATCTAAAAGGGGACCTGACATGTGAGTTGGGGAATCTGGCATATAGAGGGAGTGCAGACTTTTGAAGTTTTGTCATTCACCTTGTGGAAACATCATCATCATCATCATCATCATCATCATCATCATCATCATCATCAGTATCTATCATTATGATCATTATCATCATTATCATTATCATTATTATTATAATTATTATCATTAATGATCATCATCATCATTGTTTATAATTATTAGCTCTGGAAACGTTCCTTTTGTTCCTTGACTGACTTACAGTCTGCCTTTAAAAGTGTAACAGGGGCTTTTTAAGGGATCTTGTTCCGTGGTTGACCGAGAGGTGCCCTGTTACCTTCAGGGATCTGTGACATCAAGTCAAGTTGACCAGACCTTCGTTCTGGAGCACGGCGTCAATGGCAGGTCTTGACTCATCTCATTACAGGCAGAACTTGAAGCTCTAACTCGCAGGCTAATTGTCATATGCGAGTTGTGAACAATATTATTTGGACAACTCGTTCACATACACAAACTTACCAAAGAGACTAAATTCTCACTTTTCGCACCTTTATAACCTCAAGCTCATTTTACACTACCAAGACGTTGTTTCCAAAATCAGGTAGGAAACCCTAAATGTCTCGCTTTATTTTATGATCAGAAAGACGGACATTTTGCTAATTTTACTTTAATATAGTTGCACTGAAAAATGTCCCGTATCAAAGCTAAACATACCTGCATGAAGCCTGATTACTGAATGTATTTGTCTCTGTAGGTCGCGTTTTCTCAGGAACCAAGACCGCGCTTTGCACTCCCTCGAGTACCCCAAATTATTCTACCCTGAACTGTACCTGATTGAAGGAGGCTACAAAGCATTCTTCGGCAAATGCAAGGTAACTGAGAAGTGGTAACTCGATTTTGCGCTGTTTGTGTTGGTTAAAACACCGACGCTTCGGCATTACTGCATTCTTCAGGGTATAAAAAAACAAGCACCAACTGTGACGTGGCTGCCAATAATGATAATGACAATGATTACAATAAGCTTTTTCGGACAAAGAAAAAGTAAGTTTTCAAGATTTCTCTGCATTGTCCTGTTGTCTTTTCATATTTTCCCTTTTTCTTTCCCTATCAGGAATACTGTGAACCTCAGTGTTACCTACCAATGTTAGACGAAAATCATTCTCAAGACCTCAAGAGGTTTTCTAAGCGATCGAAATCGGAGGGAGCATACTTCGACCTGGACTAGGATATCGTTGTTAGCATTGTACTATCGCGTGAAATCAAGAACCATTGCTAAAACCACTCCCCTCCCCTCAACACTCGTTGTAATTCCCAAACCAGCCTTTTTTCACTTTAACGTCTAGAGTTTTCAATATTCTGGCTCTTTACTACGTGGCCTTCCATCCTTGCCATCCATCCATATTCATCACTTTTGTTTCCCGGTAAATTTTGCACTTTTCCTTCTCTTATGAACGAATGCTTTACGTTGCCAAAAACATACGTTTTGTTTTGAATGGAAATCGTTCAATATTGTAAGTAAAAAGTGATGAGATCCAAGCGAAACTCCTAATGAATAGGCAAATTCACGAAATTTTCACGGAATTTTGTTTTATCGTTGATTTTCCTCGGCGAGGCAGTGCTGGTCAGTAAAAAGGAACTTACGCTAGCTTCCATAAAGTTATCCTCTCTTCTCAGTAAAATCATCTGCTTGTTGTCCTAAATACAGGCAAGCTATAGGAATTGACACTTGCAGTCTGCAGGCGGATATGGCAGCCAATGATTCCTAACTTCCTTTTTAGATTTTAAGTTCCGGTTTTGGTATTTTTTTTCTTTTAAGCGGCGGGTGTTTTCGTTTTGCAGTTCTTAAAGTCAAAGCTCGGCAAAATTTTATTTATAGTGTATCGAGATGTTTGCAATGTAGTAAATATGTAAATATATTTTCCTGCTAGAATGTGTAATTGAATAAAGTATATTAAGAGTGACTAATCACTGCCGGAAGATATTCTTGGTGTAAGCGAGCGATTTTCACTTACCGTAGTGTGACGTCATGTTGCCACGGAAGCGATTGAAACACAACCCATTTGTTATCAATCGAGCTGACTCGGCTGATCGTACCCCGTATGTTAGGTTATTTCTTTCTTTTGAAGGAGGGAAATTACGCGGTGTAGCCGCGTCAGGCTAATCGAGGAGCATTTATTTTCAAGCGATAGGCCTAATCAGTGTAGATCAGTGCTTAACCCTAGATTCAGTTTTCTGCCTAAAAATAACATCGACCTACGGTAGGTCATCGTCGTGTTCTCAACTTCGTACAAAATCTTCGTTGACAGTCGGAGATTGCCAAACATCCTCTGAAACGAGTCACGCAACGTAATGCACATGTCATCGGCTTCCCCGTGGGGTCGACCCCGGGCTAACCAGGGGGATTGTAAAATCAGTCAAGCAAACTTTAGGAATTTCCCCGGGGGTCGGGAATCTCTCAAGACAAAGTCCCCTGGGTTAGGTGTCTCTCAGCAGAAAATTCCCTTGACATCCTTTTCAAACTTGTGAATTCCCCCACCCCCTAATCTTTGATCGTAGAACAATGTCAAGATTTTGCCCTACCCTCGGGCAAAGAATCCGGTCCATCCCTTTGTATTCCCCCACATATCTCCCTGGTAGGCCCGGGGGTCGACCCCACGGGGAAGCCGATGACATGTGCATAACGAAATTGACGTTCGATGTGAAGGAAACATTGTTCGAAATTGACGTTCGCTGTGAAGGAAACATTGATAAATTCTACTTTATTCAGCGAAATTCAGCAAAATGAGGAATTAAATAAATGAAGTGAAGTGAAATTTGAAATATAAAATATACTTATCTTCGTTATTTACGCATGGACACGCTTGAGACATACTTTCTTTGTACGCTGTGGATTATATGGCCGGCAGCCGGTAACGGTCTCAAATAATTAAGTACCTGCCTGGGAGTCAGCAATTTCTCCAAAATTCCTGCGAAATGCCTCATTCCGACTGCCTGAAAGTATTATATCTTCGTTTGGAATTGCTAAGCGATTATGGAAAGGAAGATGGCTTTGCGGCTGAACATTTTTGCAAACTTGGGCATATTATGAAATCGTCATATTCTGGACACTAAAGTCACGGGCACGGTCATGGAGGCTAAATGCGGCCCGGCAGTCTGAGATTTTTATCTAAACTGAACGTGAAGTCTCGTAAATCTTTGAGCATATTCTACCTTTCTTCTAGAAGTACCAAGCAATTACAAAAAATTCAATACAGCTCTACAGATAATTTTCTGCAAATTGCAAGCCAATTGCGGCTTGACACACGGGCACGGTTTCACACCTGGGGGCTGGGGGGTTGGAGGTACTCCCTTGTATAGGTTTTAGCCGTTTTGGTCTGAAATAGGGTATCGATTTTGATCATTTTGGTCTGAAATAGGGTATGTTTTTAGAAGAAGCTACTCCATCATTAGGCAATGAGAAATCAACAAAAGCCCTTCTTTTCCGTCTTTTTAATTATGTTTATGCCAACGGTGTACGTGAAATAGGTCTGAAATAGGGTATCGAATTTCTGGTCAGGTCTGAAATCGCAAATTTTGGTCTGAAAGTCGCACACTAGCCTCCTTCGCAGCCGTTGTTTTTGTCGGTCCAGGAACTGACCTATCACATCGTGGCTTCCTGGAATGGAATGTTCGGCTCCATTCAGCAGACGGTGGTGAGGGAGAGTAGGACCGACACAAACAACGGCTGCGAAGAAGGCTAGTGTGCGGCCCGCTTCCTGAAACTCTCTTTTACCGGCTACCGTAAAAAAAATGTCTCAAGCGTGTCCATGCGTAAATAACGAAGATAAGTATATTTCACATTCCTCATTTTGCTGAATTTCGCTGAATAAAGTAGAATTTATCAATGTTTCCTTCACAGCGAACGTCAATTTCATTACATTGCGTGACTCGTTCCAGAGGATGTTTGGCAATTTCCGACTGTCAACGAAGGATTTGTACGAAGTTGAGCACCCGAAGATGACCTACCGTAGGTCGTTATTTGGTACCAACCCTAAGGAATGGGTTTCTGCTGTCGTATGACGCGACTACTCTGGTGAAATATTGTGTAAACTTCATATGGTGTCCACCGTCCTTTTGAGCATTATGAACTAGTCCTAACCCTCTGAAGCGTCCTCTTAAGCAATATTCCATGATGTTTCCGCCTAAAGTAGGTTCCAGGCCACTACCTGCAAGGAAATTTTACGGGAGCTATATTTTTGATATTTTCTTGCGTGTGCTTGCTGGAACAAACATTTTACGCTTTCGAGATACCAGTCTTTTCGGCAGGGAAATGCGTTCTGCGCCTGCTGTGCTGGATCCAATCTCGTACCCAGAGTTCCCAGGCTCTTTGACCAGCGGCTAGTCGCCAGGAGAGACTCTGAGATAATGGATTTTTTCACCCCAGAATTTCTGGGGTAAAAACAATGGAAGAAGTTACGGGCCAGCAATCAAAATAATTACCTTTTTTCGAAAAAATCCATTATACCAGAGTCTCTCCTGGCGACTAATCACTGGCCAAAGAGCCTGGGGACTCTTGGTACGAGACTGTGCTGGATCTTAAGGTCAGTACACAACAGACGATAAGTCACCTCGTATGACACGCCTAGTTTCATGGGAAAATGCTGTTGCGGCGATCACATTTTGTCCCGCGACTTCACGCACGAATTCAAACCTGCTTAAATTCGCGCGACAAGTCGCAGGGACAAAATATCACAGATTGCCATTGTCACCTCGTGTGCACTGTCAGGCGACCTGTCCCCACGACGAAATTAAAAAGCGTTATTTATCCACCTATAGATAAATCGTCTCGTGTGTACTTGGTAGGCGTCTTGACTCAGCGATATGTCGCCTAACCAGTGCACACGAGGCGGCTTATTGCAGAGACTTGCGGCTTGTCGCCTAGTGTGTGCCGACTTTAAGAGTTTGGCGACAGCGTGAATGCCTGCGAAATTTTCGTTTTTTTATTTGTTTACTTCAAGTGAGACCTTCAACACGTTTAAAGTAATTTAGCTCCTGGATAGTTCCCTACGTTTACCAAGTTGAACGAGGTGGAATAATCACGAAATAGTTATACTTCGAAAACGATTTAAATTGCTTTGCCCGTTTTTGTTGTCATGCTCGGACAAGGCTAGTTCAAGGCTGGAGAAGAAGATCAGTCACGGTTTTGCTCAGTCGCTCGGCAGGGTATGAACCGGCATGAATTCGTGAAAATGGAACCTTGTTAATCACGGAGCTGGAATGCAACTGAAGCGCCTTTGTACAGTCGCACGGCGACGCTTCCATTGGCGACTTTCCGTTCGTTTAAAATGCTGAGAAAGTTCGATTCAACAATTTTCACGGTTGACGGCTTAATAAACGCACAAGGCATGTTTATTTTACATTGTCCAAACAGTACCTGCTTCCCTGCAATTAAAGATTGCCCATCTGGGCCATTACCAAAACTGAGAGCGTTTTATGGGCACCTCATAAATGCTTAACTCGTTGACCAAGAAACCAGCCGTGAACAGCAAAGTTGATAAAATGAAAACAGTCAAGTGAACTTTTTTTCTCCCATTTGTGATCCAGTATGGAAGCTAAGAGGCTGCGGAATGACTTGCTTTGGAAACTGTGGTAAGTTGAAATGTACGGCAATCTCGAGTTTGGAATTCGAGAGCTGAAAAGAGTCTCCACCCGTTTATTTTATTTGAGACATTCCCTGTTTTTATTTTGGTTTCATAATCTCTAAATTCCAAATAAGTATTTGCTTTCCACGATTATGAGATGATAATCGTGAATAGCACAGAACTCTATTTCTTTTGCGGGCTCGTGTATTATAGAATTATTACGGTTCGCCCAGTGAACTTGCTTTATTAACTACATAATACTGATGCACTTGTACAACCACATAAAGGCCGTTATAAAGAAAGTGAGATTTATCAATGCTTTTCAGTTACAGTGTTCTTATTGATCACGACAACGCTCCACCAGTTACTATTGTTGCGTTTGGCAGACATGTGTCGGGCTTGTCAATGATATGTACTTATTGACTGAGTGGGAAGGCCGGACAGGAGAATATTTGGCTCGAGGTCTTGGCCGGTACGGAACGAGCGTAGCGAGGTCCGTGCCCCATGACCGATCGAGAGCCAACATTTTACCGTCGACCTGAGACAGTTATAAGTCACTAAGTGTTTTATCATATGATAGCTGATGAGGACACAGCCCGAATCAGCTGTCACCCATAGAAGGCGTGAGCGAATAATCTAATTGCTTAATCTAATCTAATCTAATCTACTAGTCGTTCAAACTAAATCCTCCCTGCAGACACTTCGAAAACGCGAAGAGGCAGCCGCCATTTTGTTGACAACCGCTACTCACTATCTACAACAGATTATAAAATAGTTCGCGCGTTGTGATTGGTTCTTAGTTATGATCTATTAGAGGACAGATGCACAGATTACGTCATCACGACCCACTTTTTTCCAGAAATGTGAAAATAAACAGGTTTTTCGCTTGCATTTTGTTTCTTTATTTTTTACCACATTTTGACGTCATCTGTGATCTATTTAACGATTAGATTATGAGCTCGAGATTTCTATCGCGTGATAGCTGATGAGGGCCGGATCAGCTATCACGCATAAAAATCAAGAGTGAATAATCTAATTGTTTTAGTATAAATATTCTAGTTGTTCAAAAATAAATAAGTAAATTATCAAAATCCTCTCGCAGACACTTGGAAAACGCGAAGAAGCGGGCGCCATTGTGTTGACAATCGCTACTCACTATCTATAACAGAATAGATAGCGAGTAGTGTAGCCAATCAGAGAACGGCATTCGTGATAAACGCTAGTAGATTTATACTAATACTGAACAGATGCACGGCAACATGGAATCATCTTCAGCTTAATACCGCTAAAACCAAGTCGGGACAGAATCTTTATTACCGAACTGTAACATTGTGGAATGCGTTAAAACCCCATTAAATTAAGCGAATATATCTCTTATCATTTGTAAACGTATGAAATCCTTTTAATCAGTAATGTCATAAATTTATATGTAATAGTTTTTATGCATAAATTTATATGTAAATAGCAATAGTTTAGATAATTAATTTGTGATACTTGATTACCTGTACTATTAATACTAGTCTCTGAAAACATGTTGACAATAAATTTGTATTGTATTGTATTGTATTGTATTTGTTAAATAGATAGCGAGCTTTACCATGCAACAAGAGAACGGCATTCGTGATAGAACGCTACACAAGTAGATTTATACTAAAGAGGGATAGGGCCATGAGGATGTGTCTGAATGAGGATTTTGTACCATCTGGGCGTATTTGCACTTGGCTAACTCAGACACCTTTCAAGACATACCACTGCTGGTGATGTCTGCATGATCTGTGACTGATGGTCTTGTTCTTAACATCTCTTAAGAACGCTTGTAGATTTGTACTAAATAGTAGTAGTTTTAGAATTAAAAGCGCGTGGGGCCGTACGGGTCATATGATAACGACCTTAATCAAAATTCAACATTTACTCTTCAATGACCCTTCAATTCATGAACTTCTTGGCCTCACAAGGCTCAACCCTGAAAGACCAGATATTTGAGATCTACCTTCATTTGTTCAGTAAATTTAAATCAGAATCTTTTACTGATGGCGTTATGCCGAAGTGCGAAGCTGGCACAACTTTCTCCCGGCTTTCAAGGCGAAGTAAAGCGAAAACTACACCGATAAGTAGCACAATTTACGTGTATTTGTTTAAGCCAATAAAATCGCGTTCGACGAAGGCGAACGCATCCTGGTGTGCTTCCATAGCCAAAAGAAATCGAGATCCGGGAATGCCGTCTGCACCCCTCCCCCCTCCACCCACCCCATACTTTTTACAGAGGTCTTCTTGGACTGAGATTAGGGCTTGGTGCATTACACTAGGCCTAAAACTGGCATATCATGCTGCTAGCACTGCTCCCAATTTGCTCGAATTATATCAAAAATTATGCTAGGTTCCCAAATTGTGCTACTACATTTCAAAATTATGCTCACAAAATAGTTCAATGAGTTTTACGCTTTCCTGCCATCCTTGATTACTGCTAGTTTATATTGATTGTTGTTTCAGCCTCGCCATCGTGATGCTAATGTCATGTCAGGTGCTTGGAGAGAAAGGAAAGAGTTCAAATTGGCAGGCGCCCAGGCCCCACATAATAATGATTGTCGCTGATGACCTGGTACGGAATTTTTACCAGTCAGAATCAGATTTAGACCTTTGGTGCGGCGGAATTCACGCTTGGGTTTTCAAAACTGATCTGGAACTGAATGAAGGGAGAAGTCAAATGAACCGTAGAGAGGACGGTGACGAAATTTGAAAAACACAAATTCAGTGACAACTTTAAATGCCCGGGGAGTTGAAGGAGGGAAGGAATGTTGAAATTTCGACTTGATCAGCACATTAGTAAGAGATTCGTAATCTCCTCTATAAAAATCGAAAAGAAAATAGAAAAGTGGAAATCAGAAATCAGCTAAAAAGGAAGTAAGAAGCGCCAGTGCTTAGGTTATATTACTTAAAATTTCAAATTAGATCATTAAGTTGGAAAACGGACCGGTAGGTTTACTAGGCCCCTAGCCTCCAGGTTAAAAGTCGCTACGGTTAGTCCTGGGAACGAAGCTAGCAACAAAATTGGAAAATTGAGACCGTTTGAAGAACTAAATGAGCTGTGAATAGCCTTTTGCTGGAAAATTAGGCGAAACCACCACTCTCCATGGAGTACTCTGAAACAACACAACACTTCTGTCTTTTGTTTTGTCTTCTTTTCAGGGCTGGGACGACGTCAGTTTCCATGGTTCGCCTCAGATCCCTACTCCACATATTGACAAGTTGGCCAACGAAGGAGTGATTCTCAACAGCTATTACGTATCACCGCTCTGTACTCCTACCCGGGGCTCTCTAATGACTGGTAAACACCCGGTCAACTTAGGTAATTAACTGTTTGCGCTCGCTTTGTTTGTGGAGAATGTAAATCAGTCAGGGGAAAAATGCACGTCATAGCTTCTTATTAGTTTCCAGTCCCTCCGAGGCGTCACTCAGTCAAATAGCTCCAATTCAAACCTTTCTCATAATCCTGTATTCTTTTGTTACAGGTATTCAACACGCCACAATATTCGGCACTCAGCCGTACGGACTTCCCCTGGGCGTGGCCACAACACCACAGTATCTTAGGTCACTAGGATACAGGACGCATGGAGTAGGAAAGGTTTACCGCTTTCACTTTACTCATTCCTTAACCGCATTTTTTTTATCAGATCAAAGAAGTCGCCATAAACCTAACGTCTTAAAGAGAAATTTGTTCGAGCGTTAGATTACGTACGATTAGACCCTATTTTTCTTAAGGATGTATGGTAAAACGAGCGAAACATGTCAGCACTCGCGAAAATTACCTCCCGCCGGGAGATGAGAAATTTTGTGAGCATCGTGTGTTTCCCTCGCCTTACTATTTCCAGAAAGATGGGGACTACTCGTAGTCTAGTTGAACGTCGAAAGTGTCATGGGCTTTATTTTGTTTTGCTCTTCTGCCTTATTTGGTTGATGGAAAACGCTGTCTCGCGCCAGGACATTTCTCGGTTAATCGGAGGTTGAATCCAAAACTGAACCACCACTCGCCGATATTTATATTCCCGTTCATTCGTGGGTAGCTGGGTTGCTGGGTGCTGACCTAGTAGCTTTTTATGAGGCGTGGACGTGCTGGACCCAATACCACTGTGCACAAAAGCATTCAGAGCCAAAGAGAATGTGAATGTATGTGTATACCTATTTATTTATTTATTTATTTACTTGATTTACCTATAATCTATTTTGCTTAATTTGGTTGTAAGTTACACAACCCACCTTCGTTAGCTTTGCTACATGCGGGTTGTGTTTTTCTCTAAATTGTAAATTTTAAACTATTGAAATAAAATGATGATTATGATGATGAAGGACTGTACGTAGCCTCCCAGAGAAGCGCTTTGTATCCCCCACTTATGTATGCCTGTACTACCTACAATAACTGTGGCATTCACTTGCAGTGGCATTTGGGATTTTTTGAGAAGGAATACACGCCTACTTACCGCGGGTTTGAAACGTATTACGGGTTCTGGAATGGAAAAGAGGATTACTGGGATCACTGTTCACAGGAAGATTTCATGGTGTGGGGGGCAGATCTCAGGAATAACTTGAAGGTAAAAACAGTAACACTGCCCAGGCAATAACCTTTTGTCCTCATTTACTTATTTTTTCGGTTTAACGTTCGAGTGCTTTCCATAGATCAAAAAAATAATAATAGGTTCCTGTTTTGGGGTTTGTTTTCTATTTAATCATAACTGTACATATTGCCTAAATACAGAAACTACTTTTAAAAAACATATGTTGATACGGCTTACGATTTTTGCCGACTGCTAATTCTTTCTTTTTCCCCAGCCTGTCAAAAACGAAAGTGGTCATTATGGTACAGAGCTGTACACAGAAATAGCTGAGAGGATCATAGACACCCACAACAAGTCAGAGCCACTTTATTTGTACCTTGCACAACAAGCAGTTCACTCAGCCAATGAACGCGAGCCTCTGCAGGCGCCGCAAAGACTGATGGATGTAAGTCAGAAAAGAGCATGCGCAGCGTTTTGGTCCCCAGTCTTATAGTGCTTTCTACTGAGTCTCTATCCTTTATGGTAAACAAATTTACTCCACATAAGAAAATAATCTTCAGAAGGATTTATTCAATGCCGGTATTCCTTCCTCTCCTCTGTTGAAAAGTGCGAAGGTGTGTTTTTGCAACCGATTACATTAGAACGAATTGATCTAGAACGCAAAATAGGCTTTCTTTGACGGAAAAGATGAATGTGTGTAACAAGTTGTTGCTTTTTAAACAGTGTCTCCCTTGACCAGCATTCGAGGAAAGGGTTTTTAATCTCAAGCTTAGCTTTCCCTCCTGTTGCGAAAGTCGGTCAAAATCCACTGACACATTACTAACATTGGTTTGAAGGAAATATGCTGCTGAAAAAGGGCCATGGAAACCAGATGTACATAAGGCAAACCTGGGCAGCTTAGCTCGCGAAATAACTAACGTAACTCACTCAATGACCGTTCTGCTTTTCAGAAATTTTCCTATATTTCATCGCGAGAAAGAAGGACTTACGCCGCTATGGTAGCGTCGCTAGACGAGTCTGTTGGCAACATAACTAAGGCTCTGAAAAGAAAAGGATTGTATGATAACTCTGTCATCGTTTTTACCACCGATAATGGAGGTGCTCCAAGAGGATTTAACTGGTAAGATAAGCATACTTGTTTAGTTGGCTTATCATGAAAAATACAATGGTGGCTACTAATCTGATTGTAAGTGTATCCCCAGTCTGCCGCTTCACGCAGTAGCATGGTGAGTGGCGCGCAGGACTTTGGAACTCAAGCTTTGGAAGTGATTGCTTCTTTACGCAATTGCATAAATTGCGTTCACAGCTGCAAGGATCATTCTTCATTTGATTTCATTTCCGCGGTTCATATATTATTTATTTCATATATCATTCACAATCATTCCTTTCACGGGAACATATGAAACCATAATTGACCTGCTCCCAACGTCACAATGGCTTCATAGCTCAGCTGGTTAGAGCATCGCACCGGTATCGCGAGGTCACGGGTTCGAACCCCGTTGAAGTCCTGAATTTTTGTTTTTCAGGCGTCTTTACGCAATTGCATAAATTGCGTTCACAAGTGCGAAGATCATTCTTCATTTGATTACATTGAATAATAATTTTACATATTTTACGTTAGTAATGTACTTTCAACACTCTCTCTGTTTAGGAATCAAGGCTGCAACTATCCCCTCAAGGGAGGCAAGGACACGTTTTGGGAGGGAGGGGTCCGTGGAGTGGGTTTTGTACACAGCAATCTGATTTCTAAGAAAGGTCGTGTGAGCTACGACCTAATTGACGTCACAGACTGGTTACCAACCTTCTATCATCTGGCGGGCGGTGACGTGTCGGCGATCCAGGATAGGATTGATGGAACGAATGTATGGGATACCATTGCGCATGGAAAGAAATCACCAAGGACCGTGGTACGAAACATCACGCACGCTCTCAATGTGCTACGTTCTAAGCGTCTTAAATTTTAATCAAGTTACAGAACTCGAAGAGAAGACGTTTTGTGCAAAGTTACGAAAGAAGTTTCTGTTTGTTATGTCAGCCATTTACCAACATTTACTTAGAGTAGCTCATTCATTTCTTCATATAGACAGAGTTGTTTAAAAATATGTAAAAAATGTAACGCATAGGTCAATTGTTTGCTTCAAAATAGTAATGAATGAGTTTCCTTTTGTGCAAAACAAGTAAAAAAACAAAGAAACAAAGAAACAAACAAACCAAGAAACAAAGAAAAAAGGGAACGTTTTCTCTGCAAACTGTTTCCTACAAACCTCTCAGAAAGTTAACTTTATTTTATTGCTAAAGAATAAAACAAAATACCGGTATACAGACGAAGAAAGAAAGAAAGAAAGAAGAATGAATGAATGGTTTTGTTTTCCTTTCCCCTTCCTTTTCTTTTAACTTATTTTTAGACAAAGTGGATCAGTTTCTAGTGAAGTTTATCTTTATGAGCATCAATTGATTAGTTTTTTTTTGTTTCAGGTTCTACACAACATAGATCCTCTCCGCAAGTTTGCAGCGATTCGCGTGAACCAGTACAAGTTAATAATCAACCAGGATGCCGTGTTCGAAACAACTTGGTTCCCGCGCTATGAAGTCAAGGAGGGGGAACTGAACACTATTTCCCAGTCCTCCACACTACCTGACGCGGTCATAAGGTGCGACAGGTGGAAGAAAAGTAACGGTGCTGTATGCAACACAACTACTTTTCCTTGTTTGTTCAACATCGAGGAAGGTACAATCTTTTGTGCATATTTATTTTCTAAGATAGCTGCCTTCTTCCTTTATTTTGCTCCTGTAAACGTGTTGACGAGTCAAAGACTATTAATTTTATACTTACGCTTTCTGATTTGTGAATATTTAAAGAGTCGTTGATTAAGCCGAACTAAAAAATCTGGAAACGAGCGCAGTGGGGAGGAGACCACCTGTCAAGGCTGATCACTATTACACCGATCCCAGCCCGTTTCATAGCGTTCACACTTACTTTATAACGTATTCGGGTCGATACTGGACGAGCAAAAATATCTCTCAGGCATGTGTAAGTAAATGTGAACGTCTCTTAGGTGTACAGTATTTGTAAGAATTGCTGTCTTGATTTTGCTTAAGAATTAAAGCCCTGCCGTGCGTCAACAGATAAAACTCGAATTATCGGTACGCAGTTTCACAGCGTCTAAACGAAAGACTGATGTATACCTTGATATTGTGTATATGACCTGCTTACTTTTGCCTTTTAGATCCCTGTGAATACAATAACCTCGCACACTCCAATCTCGATATAGTCCAGCGGTTACTCCGTAAGCTTATCGAGTTCCAGAAAAATGCTCTTCCTGTGTGGTTTCCAGATAAAGACCCAACTGCAAACCCAGCAGAACGCGAAGGATATTGGGGGCCCTGGATGTCATCCAAGGCAAACAAATGTATTCTACAGCAGGTTCTTGATAGTATACCAAACATTAGCGAGAAAAAACATCGTGAAAAGGCTTGTTCTAGAGACACGAATGGTGGAAACCTTGGAAACGTAATTAGCACTCATGAGACAGATGACAAAGACGTGTACGAGATGCTGAAAGAAACTCTCAAGATTGCAAATAATGGCAAAAACGGGCACATACCTCAGAACAACGGTACAATGATGAGAGAGTCCTTAGCAACACTGCACGCGAAGATTAAAGAAAAAGCAAAACTTGACGTTTTGATGCACAAGTTTCAAATGATAAAGAAAGGTCGAGAAGCAAAGGAGAAGGGTCACAAATCAAGGAAATACAGCTTCAAAAGTGAAGTGCATTCTATGCGTTTGTTTGGTTCAAATATGCTGCATAAAAGGGTCAGAAGACTGAACAAATCGGAGCGAAAAGAACTGGTATTGAGAAGTTTAAGACTACAGATTTTGAGGACTCCTTAGACAAGGCTCTTTCCTTACAAAACAAGGCTGAACCAATGAAACACATATCACGTTTGGATACCGGCAGTTTATAGACTCTGAAAGTGTGGAACAAAGTAATTTTTTAAATCTGGTAAATCAGCGAACGGAGAAGACAAACCTGAATCGAATTTCAGGAAGCCGATTACGTCATCGACGGCTTGAATGGAGAAAATGAAGAAGACTGTATAGAATGTTAATAAATACATGAATGAATAGATAGATAAGTTTATGCACAGGTAACCCAGGCTCGGTATCTGCTACAATTATAGAGATTTTATATGGGAAACGGCAGGGCACATATGGGGCGAAGCTCAAGTCTGGAAATTTGTAAGAAATAGGAAATAAAAAACGATGTCACTTACCGTATGTGTAGTTGTGGTTGTCCTTAATACTCACAAGGAGTTTTGGAAAATAAAGTCCACTCTAGAGCTGAATACATTTGCGACTACCCCAGCTGATAGAGAATATTATTTGTTTGCCTTTTGCCTCTACAAAGTTGTGAGTTTTCAAAGGGTTATGATTGGAATGGATACTCCAAAATAAGGTGAGACACTTCGCGACACATATACAATGAAACATATCCCAAAATAAGGAGGTGTGATAACTCATTTACATTAGTTTAAATGTTACAGTGATGATTTTGATTTATTTCAATGTACACAGTTATAGAAAATCGCTATCCAGCTTGCAAGTGATGCACAGCGACCCATATGGCAATATGGCAATAACTGACAACCTTAAGTGTTAACCCGCTTTGGCAGAAAAACAACACTGTTTAAGCAGAGAATAACTGCTGGGTTAGGCACTGTTCTCTAGCGCTGACTCGAAATCGTTAGCTTTCATATATTGTTATGGTGACACCACATAAATTTCAGGGCCGCGGTTAGTATGAGGTGGAAAAAAAAAATAAAATTTACGTTATATTTTTCCCTTGTGTGTGTGTCTTACGAAAAATATATGCAGTCTGTGTAGTTTCACAGAGGTGAACCATGTTTAGACGTTTGTTTAAGAGGCTGTACATCAAAACAAAAAAAAAAAAAAAAAAAAAAGAATATTAAATAGGTGGTTTTTGTACCCACTGCCTCGGTGACAATTTTCGACTGGCTACGGGCCAAGAATTTAATTGTTAAAAATTGTCTCTCTTGGAAGGTATCAATTGCTGTTGTAGTACTTTGTATAATTAGATAACAGTGCTCGGGGCTCCTGCTGATAACAGGTTGCTTTCAAGCATCTGAAAGGATTACCCTGAGCTTAAATTAAATAAAGGATTCCGTTCTGTTCTGTTCTGTTCTGATGTGAAATCAATAACCCGGGTTCGACTCTTCTTTGTATACCCTTTTCAAAGATTTATTTAAAAAGTAACACTTTAGTAAGATCATAAAACCAAGTGTATGACCTGACTTTGGAGTATCCATTCTAGTCACGGCCGGCTGTCAAAGTCCCGAAAAGTATAGCCTTAGCCTGCATGACAGGCGATTATTTAGCCGAGCGAGGACTAGCGGGAGGCAAGAGCTACGAGAGAAAAATAGCACTCTCTTGCGCTTCGCGCACGGCTAAAGAAACGCCTGTTATGCTGGCTACGAAAATTACTTCTCTTCAGATAACTCTATCATGGAGCTGAGATGCAAAAGTGACTGTGCACAGTTGTTCGCTCTCGTGGCATGCGCCTCCACTGGCTTTCCGCTCGTTTAATAAAGCTGGAAAAGTTCGAATCTTGTTTCATGGTAGTAACAATTTTATACGGTTCAAGGGTTAATATTAAACAAGGTATGTTTATTTACATACCTTAATTGAACTGCATTGGCTTCCTATTAGGCATCGTATTGTCTTCAAGATTCCTTTTTAGTTTACAAATCTCTTAATTGATGCTATGGCCCCGTCGTATTTGTCTAATCTTATAGCTTATCGTAGGATTTTGCATTCTTTGTGATCCGTTAGCAATTATGGTCTCCTTGCAAAACCTTCTTAAAAACCTCGAACTCATGGAGATCGGTCTTTTGCAGTATGTGCGCCTAGCTCGATTGTGGAACTCTTGTGGAACTCATTTTTAAAAATGTTTTGAAAACTGATCTTTTTAAATAGTTTGTAAGTAAATGTTTGTAAATATATTTTGTTTGTGATTCATATTTATTTTGTTACCGTAAAGGCCACTGACAATTTATTGAAGTTGTGCGCTATAGAAATATGATTTATTAGTATATACCACACAAGTGAATAGTGCTTTTCGCACGCTCTGATTGGTTAACTCGGAGGTGATTAGCAAGTACTATTCACCTCCGAGCAGCCGGCGCAAGATTTTACAATATCCGACCGCTTGTCGGTATATTGTCGCACGCTAATTATTCAGCTTGTTGTTTAATTATTATTATTATTGTTGCTATTATTATTATTATTATTATTATTATTATTACATTGTCCAAACAGTACCTGCTTCCCTCGTAACGTTTGCCCATTAATTAAATACCTCATAAATGTTTTACACGTTGACTAAGAAACCAGCCATGAACAGCAAAGTTGAAGAAATGAAAACAGTCAAGTGAAGAATCACTTATTTTCCCCCGTTTACTGTCCAATATGGAATCTAAGAGCCTGCAGACTTTTTTTTGCTTTGGAAACCGTGGTAAGTCGAAATGTAGTATCTCGAGTTTGGAATCCGGCGGGAGCTGAAAAGAATCTGCGCCCGTTTAATTATTTTATTTGAGACATTCCCTAAACCTGTTTTTATTTTGGTTTCATAATCTCACAATTCCAAGTAAACATTTGCTTCCTCCGATTATGAGATGGTAATCATGAATCGCAGAGAATTCTATTGTTGTGTACACCGGCTCGTGTATTACATAACTTACACTGGTGTTCGTATACAACCGCACGACCCTATATACGAGCCTATGTTTCAAAACTGTTATATAAAGGAACATTTATCAATGCTTTTCAGTTAGGGTGTTTTAATTTGATCACGACAGCAAGCCTCCATCAGTTACTGTTAACACCTTTGGCAGTCATGTGTCGGTAGTCATGTGACCTTAATCAGAGTTCAATTCATGAACCTTTTGGCCTCACAAGGTTGAACCGTCAAAGACCAAATATATGATATTTACGTTTATTTCATCCAGTTAATTTTAAACGAATTCTTTCTTACTGATTGTCTTGATCTGATAATTTTGGGTCGCGTTATGCTGGAAAGCAGGTAACCGTAACAGGTGCCGAAGTACGAAGCTGTCACAACTTTCTCACTCTCAAGGGAAATTAACGTGAAAACGACAAAGAAAACAGCTCAATTTACGGCTATGTGTTTAAACTAACGTCCTAATTTGCTTTAACTGCCAGAACAAATCGAGATATATGAGCTGCCATCTGCTCTCCCCACCACCTTGTTTTTACATGGACATTCTCGCTCTGACACGCGCTTCGCCATTTTGAATATCGAAAAGACCCTGGGGACGAGGTCCTCTTTGGCCTCGTTGTGATGAACATAGCTGGGCTCATTTTGACGTATGCTCGTATTGCTAAATTTTCTATGCTTGCAATCGGCAGTAGCAGCAGGCATTGTAAGGTTCCTAGTTATAACCATAAAACACAAAACAAAACAAAACAAAACAAAGAAAAAAAAACAAGAAAAATAACCAAAATAAGTCAAATTCTAGCGTGCAGGAAATGAGGGGTTGATTGCTCACCTTTGCTGAGTTTAAGAGTAAGCAAATACCCAAAAAAAGTCACTCAAATAGTTCATTGTGTTTAACTCTTTTCTGCCATCCTTGATTACTGCTGGTTTATATTGATTGTTGTTTCAGCTTCGTCATCGTGATGCTAATGTCATGTCAGGTGCTTGGAGAGAAAGGAAAGAGTTCAAATTGGCAGGCACCCAGGCCCCACATAATAATGATTGTCGCTGATGACCTGGTACGGGATTTATAACAATTATAATGTGTTGTGCGCTCATCAATTCGAATCTTCTTAAGTCCCCTTAGGCATACCCCGCACCTTTGGCTGTCTACAATCTCCGGGAGTAGAGAATTGATCTTTACAGAGAATTCGGGGGGTGGGGTGGGGAGGGGGTGCTAAGAAAAGAAATTTCAATCAGATTTAGACCTTTGTTGCGGCGGAATACACGCTTAAATCTTCAAACTCTGGAACTGAACGGAAAACAGGAAGGGCATTCGTCCGCCTTTTAGTGCAGAGAGGACGAAATTTGAACAATGCAAATATGACAGGTTTAATTGCCAGAGTTGAAGGGACTTGAAGTTTCGACTTGATCAGCATAGTAACGAATTTTGTAGGTACTCCCCTCACTTCAAAATCTCCTCTAAAATCGAAACAAACAGAAAGGTGGAAATCTGAAATGCTAAAAGGATCACCCTAATTAACTATGCGTTAGCTTTTTGGTGTCAACCTCTTTATTTCTTCTTCTTTCTTATTAATATTAATATTAGTATTAATATTAATATTAGTATTAATACTAATATTAATAAATTCAGTGCTAGAAATTGCTTCCTGCACTCTTTTAGAATATACATGTAACAAGCAAGACTGATACTACGTGAAAAAAGTTGACTTTGCGAGACACGAACATGACCGAAACTCGATAAAGTATGGCTGCAACCATGGACAGCTGTTTCGTCCTTATTGGGACTCGTCGGCATGGTGTAGCAGATTTAAAAGACGCCAGCTTCAATGCGAGCGCCAATAGAATTGCACAATGAACCCGTTCATGATATCAAAACGTTCCGTACCTTGGACTCTCTTGCCATCCGATCCACGCGTTGCCACACCACGTAGCCCGGATAGCAAGGAATCCAAGTTTGACGATGGCGTCTCGCAAAGAAAAATGTAGATTGGCCAATACCAATCTTAACATGAAAACGCATGGACAAAATCGGGCCAATTCCTTGGTCCTTGGGTACTAGAGAAGATTTTACTTTGAATGGACAGAAACAGGAGCCCATCCCGAAACCTTCTTAGTATGTGTGCCGTTCCTAAGAGAATTATGCTGTTGCAGCTCATTCACGATGGTTATGTTAATGACTCCAGGGATCTTTCCTAAATTCTGGTCCATTTCCTATCTAATAAGTCGCAGCGCACCAACGATTACTCGTACAATTTCTGTCCTCATTCCCCACATTATTGGGCTTCAGATATATCAATTAAAAGTTAAAATTAGTCAGAACATTAAACGTAAAAGCCTAGCAAAGTTTGCTAGGTCCTAAGCCTCTGTAGCATAAAAGTCGGTTCGTTCTAAGAAGCGCGTTTAGGCCTGGAAACGAGGCTAGTAAAAGACGTGGAAAAACTGAGGGCGTTGAAACGATTAAGTGGGCTGTGACTAGCCTTTTGCTGTTAAATCAGGCGAAACGACTATACTTTATAGAGCTGGTACTCTGAAACAACGAAACTTCTCTGTCCTCATTTAAGTTTATACGAATGTTTTGCTTGCTTTCAGGGATGGGATGACGTCAGTTTCCATGGTTCGCCCCAGATCCCTACTCCGCATATCGACAAGTTGGCCAACGAAGGAGTGATTCTCAACAGCTATTACGTATCACCGCTCTGTACTCCTACACGGGGCTCTCTAATGACTGGTAAACACGCGGTCAACTTAGGTAATTAGGAATTTGTGCTCATTTTGTTCAGCGGCAGGGGAAAAATGCACCATAACTCCAATCAAAACTTTCTGTTAATCCCATATTATTTTGTTACAGGTATTCAACACGAGACGATATTCGGCACTCAGCCGTACGGACTTCCCCTGGGCGTGGCCACTACACCACAGTATCTTGGGTCGCTAGGATACAGGACGCATGGAGTGGGAAAGGTTTACCACTTTCACTTTACTCATTTCTTAAACCTAACTCTTAGAGATTGAGCGGTAGACCTTATTTTTCTTAGTTTTATATGGTGAAACGAGCAAAACACACCAGCAAAATCATTCAGAGGCAAAGAGAAATGCTTGTACGTAGCCTCCCAGAGAAGCGCTTTGCATCCTCCACTAGCTTATGTATACATCGCTGCCTACAATAACTGTGGCATTCACTTGCAGTGGCATTTGGGATTTTTTGAGAAGGAATACACGCCTACTTACCGCGGGTTTGAAACGTATTATGGGTTCTGGAATGGAAAAGAGGATTACTGGGATCACAGTTCAAAGGAAGATGTCTGGGGGACAGATCTTAGGAATAACGTGAAGGTAAAAACAGTATTATCCTGTGTCTTTGCCCTGACGATAACTTTTTGTCCTCATTAACGTAGTTGTTCAGTATAACTGTCGAGTGCGTTCCATTAAATCAAACAAATATTAATGGTTCCTGTTTTGGGATTTGCTCTCTATTTAAACATAACCGTAAATATCGCCCATAGAAACTGCTATAACAGGTATTAATGCGGTTGAAATGAATGAAATTTGAGCGGAATCAGATTTTCCCGACTGCTACTTCTTTCTTTTCCCCAGCCTGTCAAAAACGAAAGTGGTCACTATGGTACAGAGCTGTACACAGAAATAGCTGAGAGGATCATAGACACCCACAACAAGTCAGAGCCACTTTATTTATACCTTGCACAACAAGCAGTTCACTCAGCCAATGAACGCGAGCCTCTGCAGTCGCCGCAAAGACTGCTGGATGTAAGTCATAGTAGCGTATGCGCCTTGATTACTATTTTGCTACTGAATCTCTATCCTTAATGGTCAAGGCATTTGCTTCGTATAAGAAAGAAATCTTCGCAAGGATTTATTCTTTTACTGGATAGTACTTCATTGCATCTCGACTGTTTCCCTTCCTCCCCTCCGCAAAAGAGTGTGAGGATGTGTTTTTGCAACCAATTACATTGCAACGAAACGATCTAAAACGCAAAACAAATGGGTTTCATCGACAAAAAAGACGAGTGTTTGTTAAAAGTTGTTGCTTTTTAAACAGTGTTTCCCTTGACCAGATTTCGGGAAAAGAGCATATTTCATCTTAAGCTTTGAGTTTCCCTCCTGTTTCAAAAGTCGGCTCATTTACGCGCGTGGTAATTTGCGTGTCTCTCGCGTTTTATTCGACGAACTAAGAAAAAAGCGAGAGACTTCTCGTAGTCTTAAAGTCGGCCGCCATCACACAATTGCTAACTTCTTTGACGGAGTATACCGGGGAAAAGGGCCTTGAAAACCAGAGGTACATAAGGCAAATCTGGACAGCTTGGCCCGTAAAACGAAACTTACGCACTGACCATTCTGCTTTTCAGAAATTTTCCTATTTTTCATCGCGAGAAAGAAGGACTTACGCCGCTATGGTAGCTTCGCTAGACGAGTCTGTTGGCAACATCACTAAGGCTCTGAAAAGAAAAGGATTGTACGATAACTCTGTCATCGTTTTTACCACCGATAATGGAGGTGCTCCAAGAGGATTTAACTGGTAAGTGAGCATACTTGTTTAGTTGGCTTAGCACAAGAAAATACAATGATGAGCTACTAGTCGATCGTAAGTCTGAGTGTATCGCCAATCTGCCCTTTCACGTAGTTGCATGGTGAGCAGCGCGCCGGACTTTCGCCGACGAACAGAAGTTCGATCGTGCGAGCCTTAGTCGGCTAGCAAGCTCTCTGTTGAGGTCTCACGCAAGATTTATTTCAGGCGCTAGCGGCGAGAGGATATTGGCCCAGAAAATAATCTCGCGTGAGACCACAATTGAGAGCTTGCTCGCAAACTATGCGAGGATTGGTTATTATATTCATAACTCCACAATGAAGCCGGTCTTTAGGTTTATAAATGAGTACCAACGGCATACTGCTAGTAGAAGCCCTATGACGCACAAGAAATGAAACCATACATACCAAACCTCACTATGAATAGCAAGCCCCATTCTTCCAAACAGGCGGCATTAAATATCTTTTTCACCTGACGTGTATTTTGAATGACCAGACTGCCGTTACCAGCGATTACAGTAACACCTGGGAATTTTTTGAAATGTTTTGAAGTCATCAGACCAAGAATAAGACGTCAAAATTACTAAAAAACGAATTAAGAATACAGCCGAACCTCTGCGAACGGCCACCTCTCCACAACTGCTACTTTTTTGTCAAGTCGGAGAGCCCATTCATTCATTTGCCCTTATACCGACTCGGTTCTGTGAGTGGTCCAGTGGCTTAATGATCAGTTCACAATTCAAATTCATCTCTGTGAACGAACCAGAGTCCTCCCTTTCATCGTGGACTATTTCAGCCTTACACTGAATAATACTTTTACATATTTTACGTTAATACCGTGCTTTCAACACCCGCTCGCTTTAGGAATCAAGGCTGCAACTATCCCCTCAAGGGAGGCAAGGACACGTTTTGGGAGGGAGGGGTCCGTGGAGTGGGTTTTGTACACAGCAATCTGATTTCAAAGAAAGGTCGCGTGAGCTACGACCTAATTGACGTCACAGACTGGTTACCAACCTTCTATCATCTGGCGGGCGGTGACGTGTCGGCGATCCAGGATAGGATTGATGGAACGAATGTATGGGATACCATTGCGCATGGAAAGAAGTCACCAAGGACCGTGGTACGAAATGCTATGCATGCTCCAAATATACTGTGTTCTAAGCTTCTAAGCAAAAGAAAGAAAGAAAGAAAGAATGACTTTGTTCCTTTCTCCATCCTTTTCTTGTAACAAGTTTTTAGACAAAGTGAATCAGTTCCCTGGTGAAATTCATTCTTACGATAATTAGTTTGTCAGTTACTTTTTGTTTCAGGTTCTACACAACATAGATCCGATCCGCAAATTTGCAGCGATTCGCATGAACCAGTACAAGTTAATTATAAACCAGGATGCCGTGTTCGAAACAACTTGGATCCCGCGCTATGAAGTCGAGGGGGAACAGGACACTATTCCTCAGCCCTCCACATTACCTGGCGCGGTCTTAAGGTGCGGCAAGTGGAAGAAAAGTAACGGTGCTGCATGCAACACAACTACGTTTCCTTGTTTGTTCAACATCGAGGAAGGTACAATGTCAGTTTTGTGCATATTTATTTCTTAGTGAGCTGTCTTCTTCCGTTCTTTTGTTTCCGGCTACTGATATAAATATGTTGATGAGACTACTAATTTTATATTTATGAATGTTTATAGAGGGCTCTACGCCGGTGTAAAAACCCGTGAAACTCACGAATGACGTAAAACAAAGAAAACAAAACATTCTAAACAATGGCGTACAGCAAAACAATGCCTCATAAAACAAAGAAAATCTCGCCAGGTTTTTACACAGAGGTGAACCCTTAAAGAGTTGTTAACTAAAGCCGAAAACGAAAATCTGGAAACATCAAGGCCCCGTCACTCGTCAACGGGTAAAACAGGTAAAACCTGAACGGTATGCGTTTTTACAACGCGTCATCGAAACGTAGATACTATCCCTTAATATTGTGTATATGAGCTGCTTACTTTTGCCTTTCAGATCCCTGTGAATACAATAACCTCGCACACTCCAATCTCGATATAGTCCAGCGGTTACTCCGCAAGCTTATCGAGTTCCAGAAAAATGCTCTTCCTGTGTGGTTTCCAGAAAGAGATCCAACTGCAAACCCAGCAGAACGCGAAGGATATTGGGGACCCTGGATGTCTTCAAAGGCAAACAAATGTATTCTACAGCAGGTTCTTGATAGTATACCAAACATTAGCGAGAAAAAACATTGCCGTGAAACTAGTTATAAAGGCACGAATGGCGGAAACCTTGGAAAAGTAATTAGCACTCACGAGACAGATGACGAAGACGTATATGAGATGCTGAAAAAAATCCTTAAAATTGCAAATAGTGGCAAAAACGAGCACATACCTCAAAACAACAGCACAATGATGAAAAAGACCTTAGCAATGCAGTACGGAAATATAAGAGAAAAGACTAAAGTTAACGATTTGTTGTACAAGCCTCAAGGTCGAGTAGCAAAGAAGAAAGGTCACAGATCAAGGGAATACAGCTCCCAAAGTGAACTGCATTCTTTGCGTCTTTCTGGCTCAAAAAGGCTGCATAAAAAAGGTCTTAAGACCGTCAGAAATGGAGATAAAAGAGCTGATATTGAGAAGTTTAAGAATGTAGTGGAGGACTCCTTACACAAGGGCAGTTCATTGGAAAACAAGGCTGAACAAATGAAACACATATCACGTTTGGATACTAGCAGCTCAGACTCTGAGAATGTAGAACAATCTGGTGAATCAATGAACGAAGATGACAAGTACTTAAACAGTGTTACCGACAGCAAAAGTGACTCTGAGCATGATTCTGGGGATTTAATTGGTGAAAAATCGGCAAAAGGACCTGGGAGCGAATTTCAAGAAGCCGATGACGTCTTTGACGGCTCTTATGGAGAAGATGAAGAAAGCAGTATAGAATATTAATAAATATATGAATAAATAAGTAAATAGATAAGTAAGTGAAAAAATTAAATATAGAAAACAACAAAAACGTATTCTTTGGAGATTTAGATTTTAGAGTTGAATGTATTTGCGACTACCCCGGCTGATAGAGGGTGCAGCTACATCGAAGGCGTTGATCAAGGGTCGAAGAGCACGCGTAAATTGTGATCAGCGGTAAACTTTTTATTCGCTTGCCATTTTTTTCTCTGAAGTAAATACAACTACAAACAGTAAACCGGTATTTAGTTCGAGGTCAAAGTTATTCGGAACCTTGTAGCTACATTCGAAACTATTAAGGCCACCGTATTAAGCGGTCGACACCCTCTATAAAGTGGTCAGTTGTAAAAGTCCCTAAAATTGTAGCCTGCAGAACAATCGCTTATTCAGCCGAGCGCGGACTGGCGCGAGGCAAGAGAGAGAAAAATCAATCTATTTTTCTCTTCCTCTCGCCTAGCACTCCGCGCTCCTCTCTCGCGCCTCGCGGACAGTTAAATAAACGCCTGTTATACAGGCTACGAAAATTACTTCTCTTCAGATTACTTTAATTCTAACCTCTATAAGCTGTCACCTCTATTGAACGATGAAAATGGTATCTTGTTCATCACGGAGCTGGGATGCAAAAGTGGCTGTGCAGAGTTGTTCGCTCTCTTGGCAAGCGCTTGCAATAACTTTCCTCTATTTCAAGTTCGCGCCTTGTTTCATGATAGTAAAGACAACAATTTTGACGGTTCACGGCTTAATATTAAACAAGGCATGTTTATTTACATGTTTAAAACAGTACCTGCTTCCCTCGTAAAGTTTTCCCATTTGGGCCATTATCGAAAGAGAGTTAAATAAGCACCTTATAAATGTTTAACACGTTGACTAAGAAACCAGCCATGAACAGTAAAGTTGATAAAATGAGAACAGTTAAGTGAACTTGTTTTCTTCCATATATGATCCAATATGGAAGCTAAGAGGCTGCAGACTTATTTTGTGCCTTGGAAACTGTGGTAAGTCAAAATGTAGCAATCCGGGAGCTGAAAAAGAATCTGCGCTTTTTTATTTTTTGAGACATTCCCTAACCTGTTTTTATTTTGGTATCACAATCTCGCAACTTCGAGTAAAATTGGCTTTTTCCGATTATGCGACGGCAATCTTCAGAAATGGCACTGAATTCCATTTCTTGTGTACACGGGCTCGAGTATTAATCTATTACGGTTCTCCCAGTGACATGCTTTATTAATTACACAACACTAGTATTCTTATACAACCACGAGAGCTCATGTTTCAAAACTGTTATATAAAGGAGTGAGATTTATCAATGCTTTTCAGTTATAGTGTTCTTATTTGATTACGACAACGCTCCACCAGTTACTATTATTGCGTTTGGAAGTCATGTGTCAGTAGCTTGTCAATAATTACCTGAATAGTTAAATATGTGCTCTCCAATTCAAGAACCGTGTGGCCTCATATGGTTCAGCCGTTAAACTGAGCCGAAATCTCTGAGATCTACTTCTATTTTTTTCAGTCAAGCTGCCAACTTTCTCACCTTCAAGGAGAATTAATGTGAAGACTACCACAAAAGTAGCGCAATTTATCGCTATTTGTTTAAACCAATATAATCGCGTTCGACGAAAGAGAACGCATTCTAATATTGCCATTCGGATAATAATATTACCGCCATCCTCCCCGCCATTTTGAATATCGAGAAGACCCCGGGAAGAGGTCCTGGTTAGCCTCGCTGTGATGAGCATAAGTCGGCCTCACTTTCTTGTATGCAGGATATAATCATTTGGCTATTTGCTGACTCACTCGTATTGTTAAATCTTCTGTGCTTGGAAGTCCTTCCAGGATCAGTCTTATCAATCGGCAGTTAGCGGCAGAAAGAGGAGTTTGTTGTCAAACTGGTATACAACTCCTAACCTCTCGGAAGAATTTCTTCATGATGTTCTTTGGTATCCTAAGCAGTAAATTAAAGGAACCTACCCGCATTGTTAAGTTGCTGGTTATAACAATTAACAGTAAAAACAAAAACAATGAAAATAACCAAAAGAAGTCCAATTCTGGCGTGCAGGAATTGAGAGGTTGACGGCTCTTATTACCTGAATTTAATTAACAATAACTGAGTGCTAGCAGTCCGACGGCGAGACTGGTGAGAAACCTGAGGTGAATGTGCTTAATGTTCTTTTCTCCTCGGTACAGTCTCACCGCGCTATTGATAGATTGCATACACTTTGACTATCCAAGAAGGGACTGCCAGGAGTCTAAACAGTAAGCAAACGAAGAAGAAGGAAAAAAAAAAGACTCAAATAATGCAAGGCGTTGGATGCGCATTTTTAATTGACTCAATTTACCTGCGAAATCGCGCGGAATCTCGTCATGTACTTAGGCGACGAGGCCGTATGTCGAGTTGGCTAAAACCAGGAGATATTCCTCAGTCAAGATTGAGCAGGAAAACTGTTTTGCTATTCAATACATTGATAACTAAGCACATTTTACTGAACTTACTGCAGAGAAGCTGGGAATAAACGACATTTTTCTGCCTACACACGAAATTACGTATATTGCAGGATATCTGCCGTGTGCGCACGGCAATATTGAGCGCGCAATGTCCATATTTGGACAGTGTTACAATAATATGAAACGCCAAGTTTATATTGATTGTTGTTTCAGCCTCGTTACCGTGATGCTAATGTCATGTCAGGTGCTTGGAGAGAAAAAAAGAGTTCAAATTG
>JAEMWC010000166.1:1145000-1202027 GCA_016490735.1 Pachyseris speciosa | reverse complement strand
ACGTTATTTATCCACGGTTTTCCTCATCGGTCACATCAAGTGCATTACTACATAGCCGAAAGTGATGAGTTCGTGTACACGCACATTATTAACATAGCAGTTCTCGAAATAGTATATTCATCACCCCATTTACGGAACCCTGACGAAGAAAAAAAAAATGTTATTAATAATCGAGAGATTACGACATCAGTATAGGGCCCGTTTCTAGAAAACAGCGACAGGTCAACGGGACCGGCCAATATTTTTCTCAAATCGCTGTTCTAGCGATTGCTGCTGATTTTTACTGAGTACAGACTTGCCGTGTGTTTCCTAACAGATGGTGATGGCACATTTTGGCTACAAAATCAATCAAGACTAAACTCTTTTTAGGGGCATTGCGCAAGCAAAATAGCTTTTGGGGCCTGGTTCGTCATCGGGACATGCAACTGAGTAAGGCGCTGTTGGTGAATACTTCTCTGTAAAGAAGGCTGTGCAACGGGTAGTTGTTACGAACCATTGGCAAAAGAGAAATTTAATGAACACATTTATGGCCGATTGAAACCAAGCTCGCCGCGTGCACTGAGCTGGCTTTTGCTTCTCATTTCAGTTTCTACTGTGAGCTACTCACATGTCTCCCATTAATCTGGCATCCTCAGCTCTTACGACCAGACTTCTGATCAAGTTGGAGTGGTCGGCCATCTCGGCTGTGAGCTTCTGCCTCACAGCATGCAGTTCATCAACCTAATGTAACAATCAAATTGGCTTAAGGTGGGGACAAACGTGAATTTTTGTGTAATTTTAAGAAGTTTGAAATATCCTAACACAGAGCTTTGTGAGATGAGCAGAGGGATTTTTGATTGCTTAAAACGCGAACGAGATATCAACATGAAATCCATGTTAAGCGGCTAAAAAACGATGTTTAGGTTAACTCCGCCTTAATTAAGATATTTTCCTGCGGCCTGTTCGGCCATCGGTCAAATCTTAGTTTTAGTTTCCATGTCGCAATTGAGCAAAAGACCACAAGTTTCTATGGTTTATAGGCCAAGAAACCACGCGGGATGTTGGAAGAACACTCGAAGAATTCTTAAATCACGAGCCGCAGGCGAGTGATTTACGGATTCTTCGAGTGTTCTTCCAACATACCAAGTGGTTTATCAGCCTATAAACACAGAAACTTGTGGTCTTTTGCTTTTATATAATAATTCAGAAGACGAGCGAAATTTCCATGAGTTTATGGGCACAATAAACCATAGCTGATTGACTAATCAGAGCGCGCGCATTGATTTGGTTACACATTTGAAAATCTCGCCCAACAATGAAGAAAGATTTAGAAGCTATGGATGATATATTTTTGGATTTTTCAAACCTTGAAAAAAGGTAACTGTTGAAAAGTAACCAAATCTTGACATGCGACTCTCCATTAACATAAGGTGCTTAATGCAGGCATTGCTGAATTGTTGAATCCATGGAGCTGATAGAGATGCAAAAACCAGGGTAAGTTCCTCACTTGGCGACCTGCATGTACAAGGCAGTCCTGTTCAAAAGTACTTAAGATGTAGCATTGTGGTGAAAAGTACCCCCAAACCTGCACGCATGCTCTTGGAAACTGCCCACACCAGGTTCACAGGCAATGGCTCACACTGGTCTTTCTGCTATCGTTGTATTCAACTGTATATTATTATATTCCTTCACTGTCTGTGGCGCGTTTTTACCTTGAGCAACACTGCACGGAGTTCTTCCAAATGATCGGGAAATTCAGCTGTTGTCTGGAGATCCTGAAATGAAAGTTAAGCAACTTGCTATTGACAGTAGGCCGTGTAACTGGGTCTTTTAGCTGAAAATCGCACTCAGAGTACCTTACGAGCCCCTGTCCTGGTGCCCTCCTTGTTCGTTGAAGTTTCACCGCTGGAGAGCTGGTGACTGGTGATCATTGAAAGAACCCGATTTGAGATCAGAGGGCTGGTGTGTGATGTCTTAAATGACTTACCTCAATTCCTAAGAAAGCTGCTAAAGCCTGAATGATGTCGCCGGCTAACTCCATGTCATCAGTCTTGATAGTCACCTGAAAGGGAAAAAAATGTAGTTGGAACTAATGCTCACAAACGATTCCATTTCTCTGAAAACGTTTTTCTCTCTGCATCCTTTGCCTGCCTAGCTGACTCTTCCATCCCTGCCTCGACCTCAAGTTCCAATCACAAAGGACGTACCCTGTACTAAGAACCAATCAGAAGTCGAAGCTACATGCAACCGACGCTAGCACAAGGCGCGGGAAAATGCGGGCTAACAGGCTGCGACTGGTTTTGGGTTTGACTTTTCACTGGTTGATAACGTGGTGGCAATTTTGTTAACCAATCAAAAGAGTTAGCAAAAGCAGACGCCAATATTCTCGACACTCAAATGAAAACTCATCTGTAAGTACTCACAACTATACAATGCATTAGAAAACGAAGTAGGAGAGGGGCATGTTAAAGTCTTCATGACATCTTTTTAGGAAATAACTGCGGCTTAGGGGAATCAAGGATGCCTTTCGAGTGATTAACTAGCCTCTTCACCACACATTCTTTTGACAAATTGCAAAAAAAATATATATATTTCTCACACAAAGACTGCACATTTTCCGGTTCAAGAAAGTCATTCCTCCAGCATCAGCTGTGTTGCTATCTGCTTTCATAACCGGACAGAACACAAACGTGAAACCATCAAAATGCTTACATTTCCACTCGGGTCCATTTTGATCGCCAGAGGATTTCCAGTCCTGAGAGATAAAAACATCATGTCCAGCTCCGTGTCTTTGCCTTCTATCTCATCAGGGAGAAGGAAGTTCTGATTAAGCCACATGACAACCTGCAAAGAAAGACAAGTGCCTTAGAAAATTGGGAACTAGAAAAAATTGAATCAATTACAGGGTTCCAGATAAGACCTTAAGGCAGGGTGTCAACAAGGAATTCCATCGGGTCAAATTTCCAGTGCTCCCACCAAACCATTACAAATTTTCTAGTAATTTGTCGGGTCATGTAGCTAACCTTGTAGGGTATTTGACCCGAGACCCCCTCTTATCTGGAACACTGCAATTACCTTGAAATTCGCGATGGGGAAAGAGAGTTGACCTTTGATACTTGTGCTCAAGGTCAAGGAAAACAACCTCCTACCTCAGCAACTTTATCGCTTAGGGCACATTTTTTTGGGAGGAATAGGAATATTCGGTACAGACGTGATTTCTGGGACCGATTCCGTTTTTGGAATGAAAAAATGGTTTACTCGGATATGCGTTTCTTTGGAAAAACATTTGGCGGCATTTTTTTTTGGGGGAGGGGGGGGGTGGGGGGGCGTATAAATTGTACAAAATCTACGTTCACAGCTTATTCAACCCACGGCCAGCTCAAGCCGCGGCTTATCCTGGCCGTGGGGTTTGGGGCTGGGCTTATCCTAGCCGCGGCTTACCTTGGATATGAAAGTGTTCGTATAAATGCACTCAAACGTTGTCCGCGGCTTGCTGAAGCCGCGAACGATTGCTGCGCATGATCTGTATTCATTTATACCCAGACCTTCACGGCTGAGAGACGCGCGCTGCTGTGGCGGGAAAAATGAGTTCTGTTTACATTTACATCCCTCAAAAAGTGGAAAATGGCGACTACGACGGATTCATCTAAAAAAAGAAACATTTGGAGTGCCGCAGAAGAGAAGCAAATAATTCTAATATGCGCTGAATTAGAAATAGCTGGCCAGCTGGATGTATGATGTATGATGATCTGGCCGCGAACTAAACCGTGAACCATTTATACGAGCAGTTCGCGTCTTATATAAGCCGTACTCGTATAAATGGTTCCTTTCGCGTCTTATGTAAGCCGCGGCTTATTTTCTCTCGTATAACAGCCCCTAAAGTTGCTCATGATGTTTCTTGGGTGAGCAAACGAGCGGGACACAAAACAAATGTTGTGTTTTTATGCTGCGCAAACTACATTCGTTGCAGACACAAACTGTTTCCAAAAAAATCAGAAACATGTTTTGTGTCTCGGTTTTCAAACAATGCTTACAAATGGAAACAGACTCAGAGTATTTAATAATATTAGGTAAGTTTTCGGTGCATAATAAGAAAAAGAGCGGTGTCCATAAGTCACAGTATTGATAGAAGGAACTGGACTTACCCTGTTGATTCTTTCATTAATGTGAAAGGAGCAGCAAGACTTCGGCTCAGCATAACCCTCTGGACAAGGAATGTACTGTGTGAACCTGGACAAATAAAACGTAATTATACAATGATATTATCATTATTCACTGCACCGGTTTTCAATCGAGTGTCGAAAGAAATTCGCGTTTTCTTTGTTTTGGCATTGCTTCGCTCTGTGATTGGCTAGCAAAACTCGCGTTACTTTTCTGAACCAATGACAAACAAAACCAAACCAATCGCGACTTGCACGCGCGCATTTTCCCGCGCTTTGCACCAGTTAAGGTGCAGTAAAACGGGCAACAAATTCGTGCAACTTTCCGCGCAACATTGTTGCGGTACGAGTTGAAGAGCGATGTTGCCCATTTTACCGCCCGCACGACCAACTTGTCTCGCAACAATTTTCGTCGTTTCGTGTTGCAGCAAAATGTTGCAGAAAATAGAACAGCCTTCTACTTGGTGCAACAAAATCGGGGAGAGTTGCACGAGTGGTAAAACGGGCAACATCGCTCTAACTCGTATCGCAACAACGTTGCGTGGAAAGTTGCACGAATTTGTTGCCCGTATTACCGCACCTTTACATGCAACTGCTTCGAATTCTGATTGGTTCATCGCACTGTTTGTGTCTATTGTGATTGGTCAGAGGAGTAATTGCTTTGGTTTTGGTTGTACGACACTCAGTAGAAAATCGCTGTTAAGCCAGGTAATGGGTTGGTGTCAATGAAGAGCAGCTCCTAGAAAATGAACCTGTTGGTGGATTGCTCTGTCAATTGCCGTCTGTCTGTTGAAGGACTGAATGTTAACCAGTCGTTTGTAGATTGTAGTCAGATGAGAGTTTTTATATATTTTCAGCCAAGGTTTAATTGTTAACTTGGGCATGAGATTAAATCTAACAGAGCAAAACCAGTGATGATCTTAAGTTACTGTAAAATTAACACACCCTGCTCTAGTTTATTGACAAGTAACCCCTTTATTACCTTGGAAGCTGCCTCGTGAGTTCAAACACGTGGAAATGAGAGCTGAAAAATAAAACGTAAAACAAGGAAAAGAAAGGCTGAGTTCCAGGATGGTATAATTTAAAACTGGCAAATTAATGAAAGATGTACTTTTCTGTCAGTGATGCAGACATAGTCCGATAAAGAAATGAAGAATCCTCCTGGCAGGAGTCAAACCTAGCTATGACCTTCTGATTAACAGTTATTAGTTTGGATGTTCTAACACTGAACTATAGCAGACACATGAGACCATCACCATTTAGACAAAACAGGTTTTATACCATAAACATTCTAATAAGAATGCATAGTATTGAGCGATACTGGCCAACTACTTGGTTTCTGAACCAATTTGATGTTCACACCACGTTTTTCAAATCCTGGTAAAACGTATTAAATGCACAAGCAAAACAAAAACTTAAGACTAAAAACTAAAGTTTGGTTCGGCTTAGGTTTTGGAGGTTAGCTGAATTAACAATTTTACAGTGGTTTTGGAGAAGTACTGTAACAAAGTTTTGGCATGGAGTTCAGCGCATGTACAGGACATGACGTCAGAAATATTTGAATTTTTGAAATTATGGGATTTGTTGAGATTCTCAAAGAGAGCAACATGAAAAATACTAACTTGCCAAAAGTCAGCACGTAAAGGCAAATTGACTCTGAGATACAGTATGGGAAGCAGGGATGCTGCAGTGGTGAGAAACTCACCTCCTACCAATATGGCCTGGGTTCGATTCCCGATGACGTCATAAGTGGGCTGAGTTTGTGTTGGTTCTCAACCCTGCTCCGAGGGCTTTTCCCCGGGTACTCCAGTTTTCCTCCCTCAGCAAAAACCAGCATACAGCTTATTCGAGCTGGCTGTAGGCTGTGCACCAAGGTTATACATGGAGCGTATAGCGGCTACCAGAGGCACCTTGTACATGCTGTCGATTCGACTTTGTAGAGCTGCGTCCTTGCTGTACTTTGCGAGGACGATTAGCTGGACAGTTTTTTAACACCGTTATGCTCTGCTGACGCTCACTCCATACAAAGGGTTTGTATGGAGTCAGCAGAGCATTACAACAGTGCTAATATCTCGCTCTCAGACCGTAAGAAAGTGCCGATTTTTGGCAAGTAGGCCTTTTCACCATGTTCTTTATGAACATCCGAACAAAGCAAATAATTTCACAAATTAATTTCGTTTTTCTGACGTCAATAATTTAGAACTCTAAAGCCCAAAGGGTTACAGTCAGTGGCTTTCACCCCTTTGTATCATGAAGTTCACTCAACCAACCTGGATTTATAGCCAACAAAAGCTTTGATGTGAAGATCCACAGGAATGTCCTTGGGAGGAAAGACTGGCACTTGTAATGCTGATTTCAAATTTTGCTGCGAGGGATGAACTACGTGGCTCTCTCCTTCAAACACCCCTTCTGCAAAGATCATGACAGTGCGTATGATTGTTTCGTTAGTGGTAGAGATGGAGAGTTCCACATGCGGCTGCACTTGCTCACTGCCTGGGTTAACCAAGAGTGATGTCTGCAGCTGGGTGTTGGCCGGTATGATTCCCAGTTGGGACTGGTCAACTTCCTGACTTCCAACCCTACCAACCTAATATCATTCCAAAACACAAACAAACAAACAGCAAATAAGTGAAACATAATTATGGAATGAAAAGAGTTTGCTACAATTTCACAGATTAATTTAGGCAGAACAGTTTCTCCTTTCTTACCCTAGCATTCTCTTCGTAGTTTTTCAATTCAAGCATTAAGTTCTGTTTCCTCTGAGCCAAGTCCCTGAGAGTATCTCTTTCGATATCTACATCCATCAGATTCCCCTTCATCTCAGGGGTTGCTGGCAAATATCCACGAACTAAAATAACAAGATGATTATATCATCAGATCCATGCAAGTTGTTTCTTACAAATACATGCATTGAACCGCCCATAAAATGACAGTCTCCTACTGTATAAACCTTTCTCTCTCAAGGTGGTGAATTTTGTTTTTGGCACTTAAAATGAAACGAAATGGGTCGACACAAGAAACAGGCTTTAAAATTAAATGCTGCTTATGCCTTCAAAAGTTGTACAGACCATTTGTTTTAAAGTAGTTTTAATAATTAGAAAGTCAGAAAACCAAAAAGTGTAACTTGATTCATTCTAAATAGCCACAGAAACAAAAGACTGCATTCACGACAAGAATGGCAAAATACATGCGGAAACCCCTGTGAGAAAGATTAGAAAACCTAAAAATGTTATTTATTATATATATATTGCATTGGCATGGGTAATTATTCAACCAAGCAAATATATGAAACTACTTTTGAAACTCTGACAGTTGCATTTTACCACGAATCATGCAAACAAAATTGAAGGGCTTTGCGCAAGAATGTCTCTGCAGTTAAATTTCATATTTTTTGGTTTGCTAGATTGAAAAAGTATTTGAAGTTTGGCACATGGACTTCATTTTAGTTGAGAAACAATGCTCTGGATCTTTTCCCACTGGTTTCCACTTCATATTTGAGAGAAAAAAAATGTATGGGAAAAAACTGGGGACCTGCAGATGCAACAGACAATGAAATAAGTGAAATTTTCCATAAGAGTGCAGAAGTAGCTTCACAAATTTTATTTCAGATTGTACCTTCGCCTTCCACAGAGCAACAGATGAGTTCCAGTTTGCCATCCATGCGGTAATCACCCGCCAGGATACCAGCTACAGCCACAGGGAAGTTGTCTTTAAAGATCACTTCACCAGTTCTATCACTTCGTGCATCAATCTCAAAAAAATTAGAATATTACCAGATGAAGTAAATTATCATACTAAACTAATTATAGAATTCAATAATTTATCTGCAGTTTTTTTAATAGTTTACTGTCAGTAATCGAGTCCCATTTACAGGTTTCTTAAATCCAAGTAAAGTAAAGTAATTTATTTAAGCTCGATAACGTGGAGAGTGGTTGCCCAATCTCCCGAGCCGGGGGCTCATGTATAAACGCTCGAGCATTCCGGATTGAATTGGAATTTAGAGGTGTTGGTTTTTGAGGAGAGGGGAAAACCAGAGTACCCGGAGAAAAACCTCTAGGAGCAGAGAAGAGAACCAACAACAAACTCAACCCACATATGACGTCGGGTTCGGGAATCGAACCCCGGGCCACATTGGTGGAAGGCGGTGCTCTCACCACTACGCCATCACTGTTGTTTTAATGTGCATGTATTCAGCCATTTAACCTAAGCTGAAGTTGAAGTTAAAGTTGAAGCTGAGTTTTATTGACAGCATTTTAAAGTCATACAGAATTACCTGACCTGCAGGTAGCATAGCTAATCTAGGCGGGCCAGGAAATAAGGAAAAATTAAAGACTGCTGAAAAGATTATGTTGGTAGGAAAATAAAGTTGAGATCAAAATGAGGACAATATTAAAACAAAAGAGAAAAGCTGAATAAAGAGCTGAAGGATGCGCTACCATCTTGTGGCACCATTACATTTCCATCTGCAGGAGTTAAGTGCCTATGAAGCGAAATTGTTTCTCGCTAATTTTGAAGTTTAATCCATAAAACTCAACATTCCAAAATTTGAAGTGCTCTTGATTAAAATCGGCGATTATACAAGCGTTTGAAATTGGGCTATTTTGCCCTCAAAAATGGCATTTGAATCGCGCGGCCAAAAAAGAACGTGACAATAGCTGTGACGTAATTTTGACGTAATTTTGGGGACAAGTATTCCAACTATTTCACTATAATTTATAAGCGCAAACACATTTTGTACCCAAAATGACGTCACATCGCGAATAAACACGACCCAGACCCCTGACCATTTTTAAAGGCGAAATAGTCCAACTTCAAACGCTTGTAAAATCAACAATTTTAATCACAAGCACCTCAAATTTTGAGATTCTTGCGTTTTTAGGGGTAAACTTTAAAATTAGCAAGAAAGAAATTTCGCTTCATAGGCACTTTAAGATACTAGCATGTTAAAGTCAAGAAGCACATTCTTTACCCTGCACATAATTTCTTCTAGATTGTAATAAGAGCCATCATACCCCCAAACCTTCAAATAGCAATGCTCGAATTCTCTAAATTTAAATTTATGTTTAGGCAAATTACGAAGATTAGTTGGTATCTCATTCCAGAAGAGAGTCAGTTGTTCCTCACCTGGGAAGAGATTATCATAATTATGAATTCAAATTAATTCAGGGTCACCACTCACTGGGAAAGGAAAAATGGCTTTTCACTGGTCACCCACAGATGAATTTTCACTGACCATCCAAGACAAAACCTTGGGCAATGAAGTCAGCAATGAAGCCACAGAAATCTATTACTTTGAAGACTTTTTTGAAACAATGTCCATTGCATTTAACAACAAGGAAACTCTTTCACAAACCTAGTGGCTATACAGCCAAAAGTAAGTAAAAGTATTCAATTCTCTGATTTTTCACTAATTTTCAGGTAGTATTCACAATTTCCCGACTGTGGCAGCCCTGATTATTTATGCAAAGAACAGTGGTGAGATTATGGTGATCAGAAATGCCTAGTTTGTAAGTATGCCCAGATGAGGATAGTGGGTACAGCTTAATTATGGGATGTGTGGACACCAACTGATAAAATTGAATCAGATAATTGGTTCATTGCTCCTATGAATACAATTGATTCATCGCTCCTATGGTAAACAGGCCTTTTCAGTTGCTGCCCCTGAACTTTGGAATGAACTGCCACAAGATGTTAAATTAAGTAGTAGTAGTCAGATTTTTAAATGCCAACTCAAGACTCTCCTTTTTATTCGAGCTTATAACTTATGATACACTATTTTTTTATGTTTGATTAGTGTAACCAGTGCCTTTGAATCTTGTAGAAAAGGCTCTCTATGATTATCTTTTTACTAGCCGAGTTTGAGATCCGTACTGTAAGTTACGGACTGAGTTTTTCCCCCGTTGATTTCTGGCCCAAGCGCGAAGCCCTCGGGCCATAAATTAATGGGAAAAAAGAGGATCTGTAACTTACAGTACTGACTGAGAAAACAAGGTTAGTAAGATATTTATTATACTTCTAAGGTTAATCCAGCATGCAGGAAAGAAAACTAATTGAATTCAAGCAGGCCGTACTGTAGAATACAGCCCACAAAATTGACCAATGACAGTGCACGTACTAAGTTAGAGATATAATAAAAATAATAAATAAATAAATAATTATTATTATAAACTAACAAATACTGAGCAGACAGTCAATGGTTGTCATGCATACAGGCTACAAAAAGGTTAGTTTGGGTATTGAGGACTAAAACAAAAATAAAAAATAAACACTAGCTCATAGAGGGCTTCAAGAAAATGTACATCAACATTTTTTCTCCTACTGATCTTCTAATTAATGTAACTATTCCTTAGTAGGCTGATGTTAAAGGGGCAATTTCATGGATTGTTAGTAAAAATTTGTAAAACCGAAGGAGACCTGTTTACCGATGGCAAATGAAAAATAATGGCCAAATTTTCTTCAAAATGGCTATTTTAGCTCATGGAAACCATTGTTAAGTAGTTTTGGTTAAGCGCAGTCAAGATGAAAATGAATGCCAACTTGAAAACGTCGTCCCCTTGCATCTTAGATATGAACTTGAGATAACTTAGTGTGGCTTGTTTTTCTTTTCAAATTTATGGGATTTTATCACACTGGTGAAAAGAATTCACGAAAAAGTCACTGAAAATTGATTCAGCAAATTTATGGTCAAAATATCAGGGATACTTCCCATGAAACTGCCCCTTTAAGATGTTAAAAAATATTGATGTTTTATCTGAATGACTACCTTTCCATTGGACCAGCCAGTGATGAGCTCTGGGACACCATCTGAGTCAAGATCAAAACTGTGAATGGAGATAGCTTGGTTTTTGGACTGAAAAGGAAAAATATGCCTGGGAATTTGTCACAATTCAGAGTGATTAAACCAAACTCAACTACTCTTGCTACTCTTGCTAACAAATCAGGTTATTTGTCACAGTATTGAACATTCAAAACATTAAATTTTAGTTCCTGGAACATAAATCTTAACTACATGTAGGATACATTTACATTACAGATGAATTGATGATACCTTTATCCTCCAGTATCTTGCTGTCTTGTCATACACCCCAACAGTTCCATTGGCAAGTGCATAACCAAATCTTGATCCATGGATTGGGCAAAGAGAGGTTACAGACTGACAACACAAAATGAAATCATGTTAAATCTGCTTTTAATACTCTAAAAATAATCCCTGGCCCCACAAAAAAAAAATTATCATGCTCAGCTAGTGATGATGGTCAATTAGAATAAATAACCAAACTTTGTCTATTTCCATGTTTACTGCAGCCAGACATACAGTAATGTATAAACAGTTATTTATGACAGTATCATGCTCAAACGTACTTCAAAAATAATGATTGACTATGGTCATAAGCATAAAATAAACCAAACTTTGCCCAGTATTTTGAACACTGAATTGTTACATAAATGTCTGTACAAAAGACAAAAAGGAAGACAGACTTGATAGTTGAGATCAGTCAACTGGTAAGCTCACTGGTAGAGCACCGGACTAGCGTGTGGGAGGTTGCGGATTCAAACCCCGCCGAAGACGAACGAACACTCACAGTCTTTAAATAATTGAGGAGAAAGTGCTGCCTTAGTTTGTAATAACAAATGCAAATGGTTAGACTTTCTAGTCTTCTTGGATAAGGATGATAAACTGTGGGCCCCATCTCACAACTCTTCATAGTAATTCTGTGGGACGTAAAAGAACCCATGTACACTGTTTGAAAAGAGTAGGGGATGTAGTTCCCGGTGTGGTGGTCTATCTATCATCTGATGGTTAAATGCTTGGAGATATATTAGCTGCACAAGCTACTCTTAAATCCAAGGGTAAATTAAGTAATGTATGTAACTATGTATACGTATGTATGCAGAGCTGCATAATAGTGCCATTTTTCACACAAACTCATTGGTTGACTAAGTAAATACAAAACCCTAAACTGCCTTCACGAAGTTGATAGTTTTACTGCAGTTACTTGGGGCTGATGACCACCATTAGGAAGCTTCCTTAATTAAAGATTCTCAGTGGCAAAACATCATCCACTTATAATGAAGACAGTGCTTGTGAAACCACAAGCTTTTTCCTCACATACCCGTACACTATAAAATTATAAATAAATGTTGTGTCACCCAAGTCAAATTTTGAAGGATTTGCATGGAGTTATCAGAGCATAACAGTGCTAATATCTCGCTCTCAAACTGTAAGAAAATATTGATTTTTGGTAAGTAGGCCTTTTTAACTTGTTCTTTTTGATTACCCCAACAGAGTTCACATAATTTCACAAATTTAGTTTTTGTGATGTCATCACTTTAGGACTCTATATAGACACGATTATCTTGAGTGTAACTTTTCACATTTACTTACATGGAGAGGTGGATGTATGGATGTATGGTGACATCATTTGATAACAAAAACCAAATTTTCTCTCAAAGATGGGTTACCATATTTTCTTACCCATGGTGATCTGCACATGCGCCTTTTGGCACATGGAGCTCCGCTTCAACCAATACAGGCATTTTTTTATTCATTTATTTTCTTATCCGTATTTCAAATATCTATATATTTACAATAGGTCTGTTTCATGTAAATATTAGTTTTTATGTTTTAGGATATGTATACGTTCACAAGGAGGTCTGTCTTGCATTGACTCTTTTACAGACCATCCAAATGGCTGTTTCTTTTTTTTCTCTTACAACATTTATGTAAACTCTGCCATTCAATAGACCATTTTACAGTTGTTGGTGAAAGCAAGGCTAGGGGTGACCTTGTTTTGATACAAACCTACCTACTTTTCTTATGTAAATCACGTTTTTCTTGTGCTAACTACCGTATTTCCTCGAATAATAGCCGGGGCAATAATATTATTTGCTTTTTTTCGCACCAAAAGGGGGCGATTATTCGAGGGAAGGCGATTATTCGAGGGAGACGATTATTTCAAATATTGTTCACTGGAAGTGATTCCCTAAATATTTTGTTTTATTATCCCATTAAATAAAAAAAATAATCACATCAAATAACTGAACACGGGCTTTTTAAGTGTTCCAAATTTGGTTCCTTGATTAATTTTCAATTTCAATTTTAAACGAAAGCTTGTTTGTTGCCCAAGATGACGAGAGGGGTGGAGGGGAAGGCGATTATTCGAGGGAGACAATTATTGTAAATATTTCTGTCAAAGGGGGGATTATTTGAGGGAGGGGATTAATCGAGGGACGGCTATTATTCGAGGAATTATTAACTCAGCATAATTTCCATAAGAAAAGCAGGTAGGTTTGTATCAAAACAAGGTCACCCCTAGCCTCACATTCCATCAAAGGCCAGGGTACTGAGCAAAGAACGGTAAAATGGTGTATTGTAATAAATAAATATAATAAAAATAATAATAAATAAGGATTACAGAGAGATTACAAGAGAGTTTGAAGCAAGAAAATTGTGTCAAGTGAAAGAAATAGTTTTTGGCTTCTATAGCTCCTGAACCAGAAAAGATAAAACAAGTCAATGCATTCTTGCTGTAATGACCATGACAGATGACAACATGCAGAAGGCATGCACCATTTGCCAACTATCATTGATATCATCAATTAGTATACATGTAGTTTAATCACATGATTTCAAGTGCAGTTTGGAAAAAATAAGCACAAGCAAATTTGTTCAAAGACTAAGAAAAATTGGGATGCGTTGCAACCACGTTATAAATTGGGTTCGCTTTCTCCACAAATCGACACGTTTTTAAGTTTATACTTGATTTCAAAATGGCTTCCTCTATTTATCATGCGTGAATTTACAAGATAGTAGTTCGTCAGTCTTGGAACGAAAACACCTCTATTTGAATAGGGCTATAGGGACAAAAGAAATTGATTTTCAACCTAGGTTCAAAACAGTTTTACCTGACTTTAATTTTTACCTGCATTATAGTGAAAAAAATATTTGCTAAAAATATTCTAAACAGACAAATGAAATATAATTAAAATTAAATTAAGAGAATAAAATTAGAGTCTACTGTAGACAAACTCACTTCAGTTTCTGTCATCTCTGCAATGATTTCATCTTCTTTAAATACTCTGATGTCAAAATCTTCTGATCCAACCAATAACTACACAAAAAATATTGACATATTGGCCATTCACAATTGAACTAAACTGCCAATGAATTCAAATTGATGGGCTCAGAGCATAACCAACCTGTGTTGAATTTTAGGTTGTTTTTTTTCTAATTTGCTTGGATTTGTACCAATTTCTGCATGTGAGCTGCAATTTGATTGAAAACCATTGTCTGGTATTTTTTTCACCTATTTTTTTGAGATATAATGTATTAAAAAATGTGTTTTGCGTACACAAAGAAACCTTGAACCTTCCACAAGAGTGGCTTGCAAATTGTAATATATAGATTTAGCCAAGCCTAAAAGCGGAGCTCCACAATTATTATTTTTTACTGGTATTGAGCAACACCGCATGGCTTTCCTTGCACCAGTATTTTATATTTAGAGCAGTCAACAGGAATTGACTGCAGTTCAAAAACCTCAAAACATTACAAGAAAACAATACAGTCGACGCGTGTTTTTTCGAAAACCAATTTAGCAACCTAAGAACAATCAAATATTTTCATCCAACATCATTGGAAGAGCATGTTTGAAGAATAGTGCATTAGATGGCTTTCCATGTTTGACCTCGATCAAACATGTTCATCCAAAATTTCACATTATGAACAAAATGTTTGATCATTTAGCCACCCCAACAAACAAATCGTACACAAATGGTAAAAAGCAACCAAATAAACCACATAACATCGAAAATTTCAGCGATAATACACAAAAATCATTTTTTGGACTCGCTTAATGGTCCGCTGTTTGGTCAAACACTGTTATGAGTTTTAAAGACACCAAACGTTATGTGTGACAAACACGATGTTCAATGAAAGTGTTTGATCTTTTCGCCAGGACTTAGTAAACATATTTGGTAGTACATTAACCCATTGGCACCCGTGCCGGCCAAAACCGGCCGTAAAAAACTTCCATGCTTCAAAACATTGCAACTCTCTCAATCGCACGAATATTGCCTTAACTGTTAGTTGTGAGCACGAAATGGAATGCCCTTTAAATTTGGATATCCAATAAATGCAAGAAACGTAGCGATTTTTACCAAATATGGCCTTTTGAGTTTGGACAAGAACGAAACTGGCCGTTTTTAACGTCAAAGAGAAACAACAAAAATGCCCCTTTTTGCCTTCATGTTTGTTTAGGGAAATCATCGTCGAAAAACCAAAACTCAACCATCATAACGAAATTCAGTCCTTTTTCTAGCTTAGAAATGACTTTTTTTGTTCATATTCTTCTCCCGAGCGTAGATACAGCCTTTTGTTCCAGTGCATTCGGGCCTTCCCGACATTTTCCACATCTTGAGCGTATTGCATGCTCGGAACTAACGAGAATTTTTGACAGCGCCCGTTCCTTCCCCAATTCTTTCACATATAAACTAAGTCTACAGCCACTCCGACCTACCGCCAAATTTCCTGCTCCTGGTCATCTTCAGTACACAGAAATTCCAAAAAATGTGGCGGTACGTCGAGAAATTCATCAATAGTCGAGTCCCAAAGGTACTAAGTGTTCGACTGGCCAAATTCCCAGTTCGTCGAGTAACAAGCCAAATTCAACAACAAAGTACATCACCTTGCTCGATTCTTTGAGAAAGTGGACTCTTAGCTACCGTCACGCTTAATGATGCTCATCAGGCAGCCGCTAAAGATGAAAAATGGCTGTAAATTTAGCAGAAATCGCAAGCAAACCCAACTTGGGCCATTGCTGTCGCTTCACGGATAAAAAATAGCTACGTCAAAATGACGTTTTCAGAAACCTTGAGCCTCCAGTGGCTTAGGACAGCACCACTTTCCCCTGGTAGTTCAAATAAAGAGTCACAAATTGCTATTCATCGTTTATAGGTGGAAAATCACTCCGAAAATGTAAAAACCTGCGGTAGTCAATGGGTTAAGCTTAGATGTAAGCTTAAATGTCGTAGAAAAGAGAAAAAGGAAAACAATCCTGATAGTTTGGATAGGTAATCGCACGGGGCTGGGTAAACTTAAGGATTAATTATATCACTTGTGTTTTTCAGCTAGAAATTTGCTGAAATCGCCCTCGTCGTGCAAAACATAAGAGATACTCTACGAGGATTCATTGCGATTACGTGTTAATAGCATAAGGGCAAACGTTTCTTTCAGTTCTTAACACTATAGAAACACTGACGTCAAAAAACATGTACAGTCAGCCAAGCGGAGGAAAACACTCGTTCGCTCGCAAGCAAAACAGCAAACAAACAATTCGACTAGCTACTTCTTTGTGTCCAAAATGAGTAGATTGTTATTTATATCCAATTGAGACAAAAATCCAAGTTTCATTCCTGAACAAAAGTAACAACGATTAAACCTCAAATGCTAAGCTTCAATTTATTTATGTTACCTGTGTTGTCGAGCTTTCTATGAATACACTAAAGTAAAAACATGCATCTACAAAAATAGCAAATGGTTTGTCCAAAGAAAGAACTTCTTCCACCAAGTTTGAGCTACTCATTCCGCCCATTAATGCTGGTGAATAGGCCATTTCTGAATTAACTTTGGCCTCTTTGTTAAAGCAAGTCCTGGTGCTCATCTTTTCATATGAAAATTAGTTTCCATTCATATGAAAATGATTAAATTTGCATGTGAATGGGAACTAATTTTCATATGAAAAGATGAGCACCAGGACTCGCTTTGAAAAAGAGGCCAATGGTAATTCAGAAATGGCCTATTGTTAAGTGAACTTTCATGGTGAGTTGCAAGATCCCACAGTAAAGTGAACAAACCCTTGAAGCGTTACAGCGGTTACCAGCACGCACCCTCCAACGGCTTTTTCCTTTTTCGAAAACTAAGTTTTGGTGGATGTCAATCAAATGTATCCATGACAATAACAGGGTTTTTTTAATTTATTAAATGAACTTCTTGCAGAGTACCTAAGATGCTGTTTCATCTTTACTTGACTCGTCGATAAACAGAAACTGTTCTGGTTGAAACTGAGATGTAAATCACCTGAACTCTGGTCCTTTTCATTCGTCTTGTTCACGGGCAATGATTTGAGGCTACAAATTTACGAACAGTGTACAACCACAACATGAGAACTAAATAATAACCTTTATTACAGGATGAACTACAAAACTTTGACTACTAATCTCTTGCGGCTTCCAGTACTTTTTTTACTGTCAATCCCGGCCCATTTGTCGTATAGTTCTGTTGAGGGCCTGTTTGCATTGTATACGCCTCACCTCTCTCGTACTCCAACCACGCTTGCAACTCATCAAGATACAGTGAAGATAGAGCTCTGGATTATCTTATAGCATAAAGAATGACAAGAATTTCTATGGCTAAAATAATCTACTTCCATAAAAAGCTGATAAAAGGTCAATTTCCACACATTTTCTGCCTCATTTTCTGAGAACAACGTTTTCAGCTACCTCATATTTTTCATTTCTTTGATCTTCTCTTTGGAGGATCGCTTACGGCTCCAGTATTTATGTACATTTCGAATCGCCTCCTTCACAAACGTTTTGCTCCCAAAAAGTGGCTCTGTATGCTACATGATTCAAGGCAGACCATAAATTGTCTCCACATAATAATCCTCCATCTCAACGACTTAATAAAACTGGAAACAACTTTGTCAGTAATAACTGAGCTATTATACCTGATCACAATGACGATTGAACATGGCCGTGAAACTGACACGAAACAAGGACTATATTGTCATGGAAACATTTGATTGACGTCCACCAAAACTTAGTTTTCGAAAATGGGAAAAATCGTTGAGGGCGTGTGTGACTGGTAAGCGCTGTAAATAATTTAATTTGTTTTTCAACCACACAATCCAGTCGCCATACAAGTGGATCCAAAATTTAAGAATTTCCTGAGAAAATTTTTATGTTTTGTTCTTCCATTTTATCAGTTGAAAATTCACCTTCAAGTAGTTCTTGATTTTTATGCCTTTTACGCAAATTAAGACAGAACTTCGAAGAAGATGAAGTTGTTGTGCTCAAAATGAAGAAACCAACTGAATGTGAAATCTCGACTGCAGAAAGCACGCGATAAATCAAGCCTCATTTTGGTTTGGGTGTCCTACACCTGGCTTGAGCCTGTGATCCAATCGAAAACCAGTACCTGGTCAGCGGTCAACTTCAAAAAAAGAGCTGACCTTGATGAGGTCTTAACTTGAGCCCGCTATATGGTCACGTACTACTGGTCAGCAGATACCTTGTTTTGACAGGTGCCAATTGGCCATAACATTGACTTCCAATATCAAAAGATGTACACAAAACTTGGGTTACAACACACAATTAATGGGACATTTCACATTGCATACATGGAAGGGCGTACGTATGTATGTACGACGTACGTACTGTGGCCAAAACCAAATTTTCTCAAATAGATGGGTTACCATATTTTCTTAACAATGGTGAGCACTCTGCTTGGCGGCCCTTCTGGCTGCTGGAGCTCTGCTATTACATCTTCTTTCAATCTAGCCTGAAAACAAGCTCTCTATTGGGGTTTCACGCAAGATTAATTTTGGCGTGAGTTGCACAAGTGGCGAGCAAAGCAAGTGGTGAGAGGACTGGGCCAGGGGCCCCCACCCCAATCCTCTCGCCAGTTGCATCCAAATCAAATCTCACATGAGACCCCAACAGAGAGCTTGCCTGCAGGCTACTTTCATTTTTGCATGTGAACTGCAATTCAATTATTGAATTGCAGTTCACATGCAAAAATTCGGACAAATCCGGGCAAAATCGAAAAACGACCTAAAATTCTAGATAGGTTGGTTATGCTCCGAGCCCTTCAATTGAAATATAAATCAGTGCTTTCCAGATAATATCCATATCCCTCGGCACCTTGGAAGGATCCTGGACTGTCCCTCAATCTCCCCCTTTGGAATAGATTTACACCTGTTTTGCTTCATACTTAGTTTTCTTATTAATAATATACATGAAAAAATTCCCCGATTCTGATTGGCCAAGAGAAATGCAGTTTTTAGGAAACAAGATGCAGAAAAAGGTAATTCAGTGCAAAAAAGAGGTAAACAACAGATGATTCTAATTGGTTAACTAATAAACAAAGGAACTGAAATTGAGCCAATCAAACACGGCTTTTGAATGGCGCAAAGTCTAAAGAGCTGCGAGCGACTCTGCGAGCTCTCTGCGAGCGAAAATGGCTGGGTTTTAGAGCAGGTTTTCTTTCGTGACCGCAATTACAGCAGAGAAGCTGTAAAACAGCTCTAAAAAGGAGAAATAGCTGCGAAAAGCACTGTTTTTTGGCTGTCTGTTTGGAAACAGTGGTGTCCAGAGAAGGGAATTACTGCATGGACGTTATTGGAATTACGAGTACGTTGAATTCAACACTACATTGGAGTGATCGCTGAGACAAATAAACAAACAAGGACAAACAAGGCGAAGATTACTAACTAGAAAGCCTGAAGGTAATGATTACAGCACTTGATAGACACTTAGCAAACAAAGTAGCCTTATAGCTATAGCCTGTAATTGTTTAGCCAGTTTTTACAGCTAAAAGACACTTTAAAAACATTGAGAAAACTGTTGTTTTGATTCACCTGTGTTGCGTTGCTTCTGCAAAATTAAGAAGCTATCTTGCAAATTTTTCATGTATATTATTAATAAGTAATCACATGATTTTTCTCGTGGAATTTGGAATAAATAAGCACTTGTAAATTTTTTCAAAAACCACAAATTGCACTCGCCCGCGTGAGTCTTTGAAAAAATTTACTTGTGCTTATTTATTCCAAATTGCACTCGAAATCATGTGATTACCTATACAAATGTTTGGCTTTTATTTAAGATCAATATGTCCCGATAATTTCCTAAATCTGGCTTTGATATTTTCTGGAGCCTTGGTTTACTAACAGGTTACACAGTATTAACAATAATTGTTAATACTGTGTAACCTGTTAACTAGTAAACCAGGGCTCCAGAAAATATCAAAGCCAGATTTAAAGAATATGATAATTATATTATTTAATAATATTGTTAATACTTTAATTAATTTTGTGACAAGTAAAATAATATGAAACACTTGTCTAGTACTTTACCTCAAGGGAACCATCGCCACTAAAATCACACATGGTCAGAGAGCAAACATTGTCCCCTGTTACCTAAACATTACAAAAGAGAGATGAGATCAGAGGGCATGCCTTACTCCTGGTAATGTAAATGTTTTGATTTTTGTTAAAGTGCACATAAACCCCTAAATTTTTTTTGTTGCTAAAATAAATCTTTGCACCTGTTTGAAACGTATTGCGTCTTTTTTACCAAATCTTGACTAGTTATTTTGACTTTTCTAGGGTGTTAAAGTTGCAAAATCTGGCCATCGTCTGCCCCACGACCAAGTCAGAAGGGGCTTGTGTCTATTCTCGATTTGACATCACAAACTGATTTACACCGCACTAAGTCTTTGTAAACATGCATGCAAAGCAGTTTGTGATGTCAAATTGAGAATAGACCCAAGCCCATTCTGACTTGGTCATGGGGCAGACAATGGCCAGATTTTGCAACTTTAACACCCTAGAAAAGTCAAAACGGCTAGTCAAGATTTGGTAAAAAAGGTGCAATGTATTTCAAACAAGTGCAAAGACTAATTTTAGCAAAAAAAAAAAATTGGGGTTGAGGTGCACTTTAAGAAGAATTTGCAGGGCTGTTCTGAGTTTTCCTAATGACAGCTTTTGAGAACAAGTGACTTATTTTGTGGCTCCCGAATCAGCTGTTCATCTTTTCCAATGACTTTATTATTGAGTTTAAACAGAGAATAGAATAATTTTGAAGTTGTTCAATACAACCCATTAACACAAGAAAGTGAACAAGCAGACATTTTTTGCCTGTGACTTTATCATGCTCTGGCTGCAACAGTTAGTAATACTTACATTGTTCATACTGTGTTATTACTATGTTAATTTTTTTGACATGGTAGTAAATAAAAGAGTGGTAAAGGTAACTAGCCCTGCCTTGCACAAATGTATTGTATCGTCTATTTAATTGTGGCCCTTGTGACAAGATGTGTATTGTATCATGAGAAAAATGTATCGTTGCAGCCCTAATCAAGGGAGGAGATGATAGGCACCTTTCTAGACATTTAGTGACACAAAATTTAGTTATTGATACCTTTGAACTGGCATGAAACATACAACACCATGTTCAATTGTTAAGACCACTTACTGTCCAGAATTCATCATTTCCTTCAAAGTCAAAGCCTTGAATTGAACAATTTCCACCAACTATTGCCAGAGGATTCTCAAATGATCCCAGCCTGCCTGTTACAATTGCATTTGCTCCATCTGCAATCTATTGAAAATTGTTATGAACAAATGGTGAAATTATTTTTTAAAAAGATCATAATGTCTTTTTTTATTGATGAAACATGTTTAAATGTTGCAAACGTCGCTGTCAGTTAAAAAGTCAGGGCTCGAGACTAACTGTAGCCAACTAGCCACAGACTAGTAAAAATTCTGTTTTGGCTAGTGGATTTTGCACTTCACTAGCCATTTTGGCTAGTGAAAGTTCAAAGCACTGGAGGACAAGAGGGAAACAAAAGGAAAATTAAATTCAAATGTATCACAAAGAAAATTAAAGAAAATGGAGTTGTTGAAGTGAACAGACGAATGACTTTTTCTTTTTTTTCTTTTTTTTTTTCATACTAATGCAATGAACAACAAACAAACTACAGGTGTACTTCCCCAACATTTCCCCAATTTGCTGCTGGTCACTGAGATTTCCCTCATTTTCCCTAAAGTGTTTCTCTTTTCATCGCGCACTGGTGAGCATGACTGAATTTGTGCCATCGCAACAAACACAAATGTGACAACTCTCGTTCTATGAGGCGATTGAAGCAGCAATACTCTGTCTTATAAATGTTGAATTTCAATATGAAATAGTGCTTATGATGCTCCATTTATTGATGATTTACTTACTTAAAAGCAAGGTTTCAAAAGTGTTTCTCTTTTCATCACACACCGGTAACATTTGACACACAGAGATGATTGAAATACAAAAAATACTGTCTTAAATGCATTTCTGTTAATGTTATTTCTCTACAGCATTATCATTACATGGTGAAACTTGATAAATAAGTGATTTGATTCAAATAATTTGTTCCAGTGACTTATTTTATTTCAAGTTCCTTAAAATTCAAATTGCATTTTCCATGCAAAAGAGCATCCGTTTTTGTATTTAAGCTACTGTGTTTACTAGACACTGTTGAGTACCAGACATAAGAATTCCAATTTCATAGTTTCAAGTTTGGTTTACTAATAACGTTAAATTTGTACCACAGTGTCTCTTCAACTTTTGAAGAACTTAATTTATGGTGTGAAAAAAAAGACTTTTATTTGACTGTATTATTAATAACACTTTCAAATGTCAAACATACTTATTTCTAAAAAGACGATAAGTTGGACATCATGCATAGTATTGTGGTTGGAAAAGAAAGTACCTGACTGAAACTGCTCCACAGGATTAATGTCTGGCAAACAAGTCTGGCTAGTGAAAAATGTGTTTTGGCTAGTGAATCAAACCTCTCACTAGCCACTGGGCTAGTAAGCTGAAAAGTTAGTCTTGAGCCCTGAAAGTGTTTGAAAAACTGTTGGAAATATAACCAAGTGAAACATATATATAAATTAGCTCACTGATGATGAGCTAAGATCATGTCGGTGCCAAAGTTGACAATATTGGCATAGTTATAAAATGTAAGAAAAATAGAAATTGTTGGAATGTGAAACAAACTAAAGCATAAGTGTTAGGTTGGCACGCAACTTAACCTATTAACACCACTTGTCAGTTGGCTATGGATTATGATCTGCATGGAGATCACTATTCCGCCTTAATAAGTTATTTCAAGGGTAGAGCCACTTACATCCTTATAGAAAAGATCAGAGTTGTTCTCCACATCATAAGCCAGGAAGTTTGTAGGTGTCCCAATAAGAAGCGTATCACATCCTGAGTTATTCAGCTGCCCGGCAGCCACAGCAGACACTTGTTGGTTTATGTTCAAAATGCTGATGTCATTACTGTGACTTGCAATTGCTCTACCACCTTGAAGGGCACTGGCATGGGGATTGTGGATGAAAACCTAAACATCGACAATATCATTAATCAGCACAGATCTGGTTAAAAAAATAAGCTACCGGTATATGTACTCAGAGTACTTAGTACTAGCCTTCTATGCAGACTTTCTTTTGGCTTGTTATGCAAGTTAGAACATTCTGTGTACTAGGCTACAGAGTACAATTTGCAGTCTCCATGAAAAAGAAGGGACTGGTATACAATTTTTTAATTGAATTTAATTTTTACCTGTAACATACACTGTCTGCTACATGAAACACTTATTTCAGGTGACTTTCATTTTAAATAATTATTTTTAGTCATAGTCATTATGTAGAAAGTGAGCCTTGAAACCATATCAAAGGAGCCACAAGCACACAGTATGCACTTATGCCAACTCTCCCAGATTATCCATGAGAATTTTCAATCTCTTTGCCATTTCTTAATGCAGTTCTGCATACATACGTTGTCCGTTGGAGGCCTTAAATTTGGTTCTGAAAAGATGGTTGATTTAATTTGGAAAGAAGTCATTTTTTGAGGTGGGTGCATGGGTTTTTATGGGGAGGAAGGAGTGGGCTAATGGCGGGAAGTGGGTGGGTTGCACCTGGTTGGGGTGGGGGAGGGGGGTGAGGGAGGGGGGGGGGGTCCTGATGAAAAAAAAAGTCTTCAGATTTTAGATCTCCAGAGGTTGGCATCTCTGAGTACATGCATGGGCTAAAAAACTATACAGAGTTAAAGCTATAAAATAATGCTAAGGCTGATTATGCATTTTTATTTCTGTTCATGACAGTCACAGTATCCAGGGATGTTTCGTTTGGTAACAAAAAGCGTAATCTGTACAATGTGGATATGTTGTAGTTCAATGTTATCCTTGGTTCAAATTTTTCTCCCTTTGCTTTATGGGTTATTTTTTTACTATGGTAAATGTCTGATAATCAGTTTACAAGAAAGCGAGAAAATTAAACCAAGGATAAAACTGAACACAACACATATAATTATACAGCCTTCGAGGAAAATCTATTTATTTATCACACTATTAAAGGAGCATGGTCACGATATTTTGGGTCATGTAGTTCCAGAAAATATCCATACCCCCGCCACGGAAGGTCAACGGAAATTCCGAGGGGGAGGGGGGTTCATTGGTAGAAATTTCTGAGGGGTTTGGGGGCCGCGGCGACGTTGCTTTTTCCAGGGGGTAAATTGTTGAGAAAGAATCGCTTCACGGTACAGCGTGAGTGTACACTCAAACTTGAGAAACGCAAGGAGGAATACTTACGTACACTATTTTTAAAGTGCCCCTAACCCAAAAAAAATTTTTTGCCTAAATAAATCTACTTATCATTCTAAGTATTTCGGCGAAAGAATTATTGGATTTGGTTGAATCCTCGATTTTTTATGGACAGCCAAAGTCTCATTCAATTTGTTGCACAGCCGAGTAAAAGGGAGTCTGGGTCCAACGCTGTTGGTGACGTCATCCCGGGAACGATTGAAAGATAGCTTCTCAGTCAATCTCTGTTTTTGCAAGCGTTTGTTGGGGTCATCGAAGCACATATTGGAGGGTAAAAGCCTGGCAGTTGTCAAAATTATGTTGTTAACATGTCCTCCTCGTCCTCGGAGTCAGAGTCAGGCTATGTGTAGGGTGAAGACCAAATTAACTTCCTTTCTGAAGTGGAACTAGAACGGAATCAGCGAGGAGCTCGAAGGAGCCTCATGGTTATGAAGGCCAGGAATGGACAGCAAGATTTGCGGAAGAAGACGAAAAAGATTAACTTCGTTTATAAGTGTTATCTGCCGTACCTCGTGGTTCTGTGTACGCTGCTGGTGAGCAAAAGCTTTGATTTACCATTTCAATCTTGAACAACCGAGTACCCTGCATCAGCAATGGAATTGTGCAGCGGTTTGAAAACAATAATTGTTATTTTATATAAATGGCGCACATCCGTATTTTAAACGAACATCGGTATTTTAAACGAACATCAGCAATTAATTGTGGAAGTGCCTATTTATGGAAGAGTCTTTATTTATGGTATCTATTCAAAGAAGGCAAAGATAGATTTGACAAGAGAATGGAAAGTGAGCTCAGCCGACGTGAATTATGTGACTTGAGGATTAGCTGAACTTCTAGTTATCCTCAGGCAGTACTGTGAACGAAGTCAGGCAAGGTAAAATAAAATAAATATAGCTTACTGCAATTAAAATTTGAGGCTACGTATCTGTCTAAACTGTTGGTTAGAAATAAGCAAAGGCAACTTTACGATGCGAGAATAATTTGCATAAACCCGATGTAAACAAACTGACACAAATTTAGATGCGATTGGATATATTTTACTACATGTAGCTCCATTTGAACATGAAGTTCGAGTGGCACCATCATCTAAATCAACTGAATTCGATGAAGTTAATCAATTTGATTTGTAAACACTTCAAGTTTTCTTAGCAGTCTACAATGTATTGATCAGTGACATGGGCTTCTGTCAGTGAATTAGCATGGCCTCTGACATATGTTGATTGTTGACGCTGGAAACCGGTTTTAATAGAGCGCTTGTGTCGAAGACTGTAGTACTCATGAAGCCAAAAAAATTAAAGGAAGTTAGATTGATGAGGTTTTCCTAAAGGTACAATCATATCGAGGGACAATTATTTTAGCTGCCATTACATTCTGGACTACTTTGTGTCACTGCGGTTAAATCCTTTGTGTATACGATACGCAGCACACCGAATATCACAATGCATTGGAAACGTGGTACATGCACATGTTTGGGTTGTATCGCTATACAATAAACGAGTTTTAAAGAGGAGTTCTTTTCACTGAATGGACTCATTGGAATTTTCTGTTTTCACCGTATAAAAGGGCATAAAATGCTTGTGAGATCAGGAGATGGGAATATGTTTATTTCACGAACAGCCGGTCTGTTTTTGGCTCATTCGTTTGCAAAACATCAAATTTTCTATTAGGAGAGACATGTTACAGGTGACAATACTACAAATATAAATTATCGGTTAAAATCATGTCTTATTTGCCCTCAGAGTTAGAATTATTGAGCTTCCTTCAAAGAACTTTGTAAGCGCAACAGAACTTCCGTTCCCGGGATCACGTCATACAAGCGCTGAACCCAATCTACAGAAAAGCGAAGATTCAACCGAATCAAAAAATTTTTTCACGGTTGTGCTTCTAATTCTGAGACGAATCATTTAAAATGAAAAAAATTTTTGGGGTAAGCGGCACTTTAAATAAGTAGATCTCCAATCCACTTGAACGTTATATTTTAACATGATTGTCTTTTTTTTTTCCTTTTTCTATATTTGAGTTTGTGTTTATTTTTAAGGAACGATGGCTATTCCGGTTGAAGAGAAACTGAAGAGAAATCAGAGCAAGTTGAGCAAGACAAAATGGCCAACTCTCATCCCCAGATCTCCGTCTTGGTGTCTCGTTCCAGTCCTCCACAAATGGCCAGGAAACTGCTGCTTTCAGTAAATTATGTCTGTTCAGTAGAGGATAATAATGTTTCAGCTGGAATTTTTGCAATAAAGGTAAAATGAATGCCTATTATTTTCGGAGGGACAAAACCGCCGTAAGAATATGTATTGTTTTATGGCGTTGTTCTTGGTGTCGCCATGGACCTTTTATGCAGGTTATCAAACTTCAGCTTGGCTTCCCAGCTAGTACAGACATTACATGTGCTTTTGACAATGATGGCACATCTTCAACGATTATCTATTTAAAGAAAAGATGGTAGCTGACTTCTTTGACTGCAAGACAAGTGTCAGTGGTAAAAAACTGTATTAGATGGAAGGAATAATTAATTACTTGGCATTTTCAGCTTTTAGTTTCGTTGAACATTTCACCAAGTTTATAAATAATTTGTAACACTTATAGTCTAGTGTACACGGTTATAAAAGGAGCTTTAACATTTAAAATCAAAACCATTTGAGATGTTGAGATATAAAAAGTTGTTTTGATCTTTACTAAATTGTCATGTGCATGAAAATTCTTGGTTTTCAGTCATGCAAGTAAAGAAATAAAATCATCTACCATTCGATAGATAAAGTCAAGAAACTGAGATGTTGTAGAAGAGTAATAAATAAACCTGCCAAAGTCTCGGGGCTGAAAGATATCCCGTACTCGAGTTATTCGGAAAAGTGTACCACTCAAAATTATAGAGTTTAGTATGGACACACCATGTTAGTGTCCCTCTGAGGGGCACAAATATGGCGGCCGGAAAAATGTTAAAACATCTGGAATTTACTTGGCTATCTCAAAGGCATTCTTCTCTCTTTTGAGCTTGCAAGCATTCACAAAGACGCTTCTCCTGTCATGTTGGCTTTTCAAACCTCAATTAAACACAAGCTGAATCGGTATTTTCGTGTACGTGACATGCCTGTGAGCAGACATTGTTTATGTAACGCACTGTGAAAAAACCAAAAATTCAAACTGCTCTATTTTCAAAAGAAAGCACGCTATCTATCTGAAAACATGCAAGCAGATACATTTCTAAAATGTCTTTTACGTGATAAAGCTAAAAATACAAAAGTCTGTTTAATTTTGAATTTTAGTTTTTTATGACGTCATGTGAAACCCAAGAATATTTGCATACATGACAGGAACTTGTAATGACTGAGGTATCGGTAACTTCTTTCTGAACACTAGAAGAAACAACATTTCTTGTAAACTATGACATACCCTCCAGTAAATTTATAACTAACAACATTCAAACAAAAAACGTCTAGGCTTCCAAACAAAGAAGAATTCTAGCCGCTTTAATTGCATTTTCATTTGCCTAGGAAAAGCTACGTGTTTAGATATCCGATTCAGCTTAACTGGCAAAGGTCAGGCACGCATTTCATGCTCTCTGTGGTTCAAGCGCTACAATTACAAACAGATTGATATATCCAATCATGTAACCAACTCAGTTGCCCCTTTTTCAACTAAGAAACGACTTAATTTACAAAGTGGTTTTTTTAAAGTTCTGGAAATTCCTGGGGGGAGGGGAGTATTTCATGACCTCCCTGAAATGGAAATTCCTAGGGGGAGGAGGGGTGCAAAACACAAAAACTTCTGTAGTGGGGGTATGGATATTTTCTGGAACTACACATTATTACAGATATCATTATTTCACTGTTTCGCATTATTTAAACGCATTTTTTGATATCTCTAATAATGACCCAAAATATCGTGTCCGTGCTTCTTTAAAATATGGAGTTACCACCAAGTGAATTTAAGCTTAATTCTTGCCAGTCTTCCACCATGAAATTGTAATTGTAAATGGAGTTCTAAAGTTAATAAGAGCCGATGAGATCTAATTATGAGAAAATTGTAAATAATTTTCAAGAGTTATCAAAAGTAGTGCTATTACACCGAAAGCGAGTAGACAACTTTAAAAATAACTGAATGAATATTAAACACCAACAAACCTTTCCCGCCGTCGTCCCGCCTGTCAAGCAAGGATGTTTTCCATCATACCGTCCCAATGCGGCGGTTCGAGCATGAATTTTGTGGCTCAACTTAAGTGTAAAAATCGGAACGAGCATGGCAGAAAACAAGCCGTCCAACAGCAGAAGAAGAACTTTGGCAGATCACATTATAAAGCGGTGGATAAGGAAGCCAGATCTTGCACCTTGGAAACTAGAAATCTATTATTGCGCATAAGCCCTTTGCGCATTCTTTTGGTCATTAAACGCTGAAGATTAGGGGCGCAGAACATGACGCGTTCCAAATTTTTTTATTTACTTCGATCGGCAGTTTCATAATGTTTTGGTGCGTTTCCATGCTTTAAACCTTGAACTGGACTGCCTACTATTCCGATCTGGGCCAATTTCCATGTGTTGTCTTCACGTATTGTATTTCTTTCATCGGATACTTCGAAGTATTTTGAAATATTTTAGTGTTTGGAAGCTTAATGATGTGTTATCCACCTTTCAAAGACTCGACCAGGCTAGTTTATTACCTTTTGTCAATCAAATTCATGCCCTTAGATGAAAATTAATGTATATTGTAAACAGCACGTGTCCGACCCATGCCAATAAAAGAATAAACCAATTAGCGATGTGCGATGTTTATAGTTTTTTCGATATGCTGGGATTTGATGACTGCTTTGGAACATTTTCCAGCGTGGCGCTTTCGGCAAGAGGTATTTTGGTTATCTTAAAACATATCATGGATTGCGATGGTAAAATAGAATTATTTTCGCAGTGGAAATGAGCGAAAACGTTTCTCACTCTTTCCCACACTGCGATGTTGCAAATTTCAGGGACGTGAAGCCCCAAAGGAATTGACGTACATTTGAACTTGTTTTGGCCAATCAGAATAACGCAAGCTATCAGAATGAACCAATCAGAGCAGAGCCATCGTGGCGGTCTATTTGAAGCGTGATTCACTCAAACCGCATCTCGGTTTACAACAATAAAGAAGGCCTGCGAAATACGGGATTCTTTCAGGATTTTTCGCTCAGGATTTCTGCGGATTTCCTCGAGAATGGCTGATCCCGTCTTCTTTCGGTAAGATTATGTTGCTTTACTTCGTATGTGATCATCAACTTAGCTTTTTAGCTCCGCTCAGGTCAAAATACTTGCGATTAATCACGTCTCAGTTTCCGCGCCATTTTTGAACGCAATCCATGAGGACAATTTTTTGCTTCCGAGCTAAAAATCAACTTCTGCGTTTGTGTTACGGTATATATATGTCGATTCCCTGATTTTCTGGTGGCAAACCTGCGTTAACTGTTATGATGAAGAAATTCTTTATCTTCATTTGCCCTCCGATCTTTGTGTTTACTTGAGGCTTCTCCGATCTCCTGAATAATCGTTGCGCCCTTGGCGATTTCAGCCAAATGAAAGTAAAACAACCTCACTATGTTATTTCCAACCTACTGTTTGAAAGAATCATCGCTTGTAAGCCAAAAATTCAACGCTTTTGCTGGCAAAAATAAAATCATAAATTATACTAATTTAGCGAATGGACGAAACCCAGATCAGTTTGCTTGCGCGACCGATGTAGCCTCGCTTCGAATGTGCCTCGCAAAGGGATATCTGCTAAGATTCAATTATAAATCGTAAACCTATTCCAAGACCTTTTCTTGTTTTCTGAGTTTCAGTTAGATATGTTTTCACACTTTTGTGTTGAAATTGCGTGGAAAAGGTGAAAAAAGTTTAGTATTTTATGTCTTGAAGTGAACATCCGGGCTTTAGGCGTGCTGTAACACGTGCATATTCTTTTTGATTCGCTGTGCGTCTTTCATAGCGTCTGAGCCTCTTTCCCCAGTGGCTCGTCTTTCTCCACTAAAGTTGACAAATTGTGCCCAGAGGATGCCTTAGACTCCTTTGTGCAAGAATGTTGCTTCTACTTAAGGCAGCGGAATCAGTAGCACGGTACGTAATTCGAAAAGAAACCCTTTGCGTGCCTTTCGGATATTTTCTGTGGTGCGCAAATTGTGATACCCACGATCAGGGGTCATTCCGTATGTGCAATCGCGAAGCGTTTAAAGCGAAGAGGAATGTTGTAATTTGGGGGATTGTGCCACTCATTTTGTTCTTCTTCTTGTGATACAGCGGTTACAGTGTTCCTGTGGACGATGAACCGTCACAGAGAACCCATCGGCGAAAGAAGAAAATAAACAAGGGACGATGGACGAAGGATGAGGTTTGTATACGTAAGATTGCAAACAGCGTACCATTTCCCCCACGATATTCTCCGGTTTCAGAACCTTCCTCGATTTTAGCATAACTAGCAATGCCTCCGGAAACATTGAATTCGACGTGAAATATGTAGGAAAGAACTCTTTTCTTTCGGGCGTCGTTCAATTTGTTATTGCGCTGAATGGAAGTTGTCAGGGGGTTCTTCATGCATAGCACGAATTGGCCAACGTTTGCTAATTCATTCATAACTGTTTTGTTTTGGTGACGATTGTTTTTACTCAAATTTCCCCGTGTTTGGTTTAGTCAAGAAGTTAATGTAGCGTTCACCGGTTTGTCGAGCAATCCAGGCGCATTTAAGAAGTGTATAATGTGTATTTATCGCACAAAGCTCGGAACGAAGCTTCGGCTTTTGTGTAACCAAGCGTGTTGTAAGCCCCATTTTAAATCTCGAATGTCCGTTGAAAAGGATCGTATTACTGCATAAAATATAGGCTCGGTTTAAGTTTGTTTTCCTTCTCGGTCCATCTTTGGCGATTACGTTGCAGTTTCTGAGCTTTATTCGGCTTCTGAGGTCGAGGAGCTTACGAAAGATTGTTCGTTCTGGAAGGAAAGGCCGATTGGGGAAAATGAAAGAACTATACAATTCGTAATGAAGGCAAATTTATGTGTATGGACGAGATAAGGCAAATGAGCTTTATGCCGAAAGCGTAACCGAGGACGTGCTTGTCATAGAATTGCACCGTTTTTGCACCCAAATTAATTACTTCCCTAAGAAGACTGAATTTAATCATGTAGTCTTTTAAAAGGTGCATTTTCGAGGGTGGCATTTAGGCAAGCTTTCCAGCTATTCCAGCCGAAGCGGCTATTTTGCATATGTGTGCCAATATTCCTCTTTTTAACGCCAATTTAAATAACCGTTGTATTTGAGCGGCATCCAGTTTGATTGCACTGTTAATTTTGCGTTTACAGTGCCTTGCTGCTAAAAATTACAGTTTGACTTCAACTAATGATTAAACAACTCTATGTGGAATTACTTGACTTTATTCAACCAAGATGTTTTGGTCAGTTGTACATAGTCTGTGTACTTCAAGATCGTATTTTATACTTAGGTGGATAAATGAGTACAACAGCTACTAATAAACTGAGGCTTTGTGTGTCATTTTATCGCAGTACAAACTATTGTGAACTTTAAAGTGTCCCTGAGACGAAAACTTGAATGTTTCTTTCGGCCTTATTTTGTTTTGTTGTGTTAATTGCTGTTTATATTTGCCAAAAAACATTACCAACAAACCTCTTAACCTAATAATTTTTGGCTCCAAATGTTCCAGCTGCTTGTTAGAGTTTGTGATAAAACATGAAGAGTGCAGATGCCACGTGGAAGTCGACCAATTTGTAGAAAGAGTGGAGGAGTTCGAGAGGGAATATGACTGCATCGCTGCACATCCCGATTTCAGTGATGTCTGTTTAAATCATTAGCTATAGCTGCTATTCATTACAGGCATCAAATTGGTCTTAAAGCAAAAACCAAAAAGTCCTGCACTACCATGTGTGCGCAAGGAGACACAACCGAGCACAAGCAAGTTCAGTTGTTGAATTAGGCTTGTTTACTGAATAAATGGCTATAATTTAATATTACAATTTACACTGATGAATTATTGGTCATCCATTAAAGAATGAGTCCAATACCACCCAGTGTTCCAAATAAACTAAGAATTAACAGAAGATACTAAGTCCCAAAGCTGGAGTTATAGCTGTTTGGCAATTTCATTTAGTTGTGAATGTATTGACATGCATGAATATTAAAAATAAAGATGACTTAAAATGTTTTGAATAGAAACACATAAATTTGCATGGCCATGTTTTATTTCCACAGATTCCTTCAAACTCTGTCTTACAGGCTATTCATTTCACTTGCATGGAATATGCTGGTCAGGAGCATCTAACATGATAGCTCCTCTTCCCTGTTGTGTTTAGGGGACCCACTAAAATAATGGTGGTCACGGCTTAGAGGAAGGGTAATGGGACACCAGTCCTTTTATACTGTATTTGTATATGCCATATATTCATTGATAACTTGATGGGCTTGTGCCCCCAGGTGGGTCCTCTAAAAGTAACTTGAGGCAACACTTTTTTGTTGCTCCAACTTAAACAGTTGGAGCAAAAAGCAGCACATCCTTAGGTGAACAGTGTTTAGCATCCCCCATTACCCTCCATCACCCACCCCATCCCTAATGTGTTTCTCTATGCTGTTGTACAATTATTTATTATATCTCTCACTTCGTACGCGCGCTGTGATTGGTCAATTTTGCGGGCCGTATTCTATAGTATGGCCCGCTTGACTTCAACAAGGTTTCTTTCCCACGCGCCGGATTAACCTCAGAGATATAATAAATATCTTACTAACCTCGTTTTCTCGGCCCGTACTGTAAGTTACGGATCCTCGTTTTTTCCCATTAATTCATGGCCCACGCGCTTCGCGCTTGGGTCATAAATTAACAGGAAAAAAATCGGTCCGTAACTTACAGTACGGACCTCGGACTCGGTTAGTAAGAGGTATGTATGGCCTCTTGTTGTATTGCCTCTTGGCTGGCCTCACATTCCACATCATCACAGTATTGTTCTGCTTCATTTCTTTGGGTGTCTGTGATGTAACACAATGGACAGAAGACACAATTTACAATAGAAATACATTAATTGCCTACCAAATATAGCAATAATACCTAACTATCCCAAATATTGCACATGGTTCTACACTTAAAAGTACTTCTATAATAGTTAGCATAAAAGTTATTGCCAGCTCACTTTATACAGTCTGTCTCCTTTAAATAATTTTTGCTTTCCTCTTCAACAGCTGAATAATGGTGTGTGAATGTGTCACAGATTAGTTCGTGACATTTAGACTAGTGTTACATTATTTGGAACATTTTTTGGCATGTGACAGATCATGTGGAAAAATCGTGTGATTACATGAACATTGAATTGCTGTGATTTTCTTGCACAGGAGGTTTTGTTTTATGGGAGTACAGATTTGAAATCTTTTCTTTTTGCCCCGTATTTTTCCTGAATGACCATGACGGAACTGGGTGCTTCATATGATACTGAGGAGCTGATGCTCAGTGTTTTCAAAAGCAGCCGGCACCTGACGTAAGTCACCGGCAACATCGCATGTTAGCGCTGGGTACTTTTGGTATTCCAAAGTATGAGTTGATGTAGAAGATGAAGGGTTCAAAATTTCAGCCCAAATTAAAATAGCAATACCTATGGATTAAAGTTAAAGATAAAACATTTTGTTCCTTCTGACTGTTCGCGTTCCAGCATCACAGATTAATATTAACGTGGTCCAGAAACCAGCCGCAGAAACTATTTTCGTTTTCGTCATGTTTAACGTGTAATGTCATCTCGCAATTTTCTCAAACGACAGAAATACCTTTCGGTGTGAAATTTGCTCAGTGCGAATAGACGGAAGTCATGCGCTGATCCCGTCTGGCTCCGCTTAGAGGGCTACAATGCAAAGAAATCCCAGCACTATGGTTTGATTTACTGCTGCAGCCTTGCACTACAGCGACTTGACAGTATTATTTAGTTCGACACCGCGGAGTATAAGTGTATAAAGTCGAGAAACTACCTGCAAACAGCACATTCTGCCCTGTATTTTTTTGTGGAAATAGAGACGTGAAGTTTCACATCCTGTAATTTATAGCCAAGCCTCCTGGTTAGCTTCGAAGCAAAGCCAAGTAATGGCAGCAGTGAAATCTTGAACAAAACAGTCTGAAAAAAAGTACTCCCAATCTTTGTAAAGGATAGAAATTTGGTAAGGTGAGTAAGAAAGCAATATTCTACACAAAATGTAAAAAAAGATGGAATATGAAAAAGGCTGTTGTTGGTATCATTAACTGACATTTCCGTAGCCTGAACAGAAGTCAGAGTCATTGTAAAAAGAGCTACAAAGACTGGGCGTTGGAGCTGTACACTCTGGTGACAGAGGGGGTAATTTGATATTTACCTGGAAGAGGATTTTACTGTTGCTTTGCATGGATAGGTTCTCCATTCTCTGCTAGAATTGGATGTGGCTCCCTCTTCGTTACTGGTGTCTCCCCTGTGCTCTTCTGTTGGCAATGATTGTAATGGTTTCTTAGAAGTTTTACTTTATGGGCAGGTGGTTCAATTGGAAGTGGGTATAAAAGGCCTTTTGGAAGTACCATTAATTTAGCTGTTTTGCAAGTGATGAACAACCACTGGATGGAGCTTTGAGCCACACATGACACTGAGCTTCATACTAGTAATAGATTTGATCCCTTTCATTGTGAGTAAACTGAACTTACAACAGCCAAAATCATCATCAACACCAAGGACTTATCAAGGGTACTATTCAACCACAGCAGGCCCCAGTTGTTCAAAGAGCGGATAACTATCCAGCGGATAAGTCACTATCCAGCAGATAAAATGTATCATTTGTGATACATTTTATCCGCTCTTTAAACAACTGGGGCCAGGTGTACAGATTAAGGCCTTCATTGATAACTGTAAGACATTTGAACTGCTTTGTGGACCTGGTGGAAGGGGCTACAGGGGGTAGAGGCGTCAACAAGTTAATCTCCAAAAGTTCAAATGTACAAGGTTTTTTGAAGTTTTGAGTCCTGATTAGTACATTATTTGGAGGGACACTGGGTTCTCATACGTCTTTTGTTGTGTACTGAATAAAGCAACTAGCCCCTCACTTTCTAAACTCACAATTAAGAGAGTGACAAATTCTCCATGGTTTTGTTCTCTGTTATACACATTACATAGTCTCTTTACTTCAAGTGAGAAATACAATATTGCTAAGTCAGTTTCTAGCAATTCTTGCAAAAGAGAGACAATATCTGTAGCTTGCTTTTTGCTTTCTGAATGTTGCTGCCCCAGGGCAGCTGCCTATTTCAAATCTAACTGAAGGCAGTGGTGACCATCTGTTTACTAAGTAAACCAACTTTTTTTTACATTTTCTCAGTGTAACATTACATTAAGCACTTTTTTGTCAACAACCATTTTTTTCTTATCTCAATGGTGTTTGGTTGCTTATGAATGGGTCACTTGTATAGATCTGTGAATTTCTTGTCATAGGATCTGCTCCAGGGCAGCTGCCTATTTCAAATCTAACTAAAAGCAGTGGTAACCATCTGTTTACTAACCAACTTCTTTTTTTAACGTTTTCTTGTTGTAAAATTGCATTAAGCTCTTTTTTGTCAACAGCCATTTTTTCTTATCTCAGTCACATTTGGTTATTTGTGAAAAAGTCAGTTGTGTCAGTTGTATAATTATATAGATCTGTGAATTTCTTGTGTCATAGGATCTGATGTGCATGATTCTCAATGAAAAGAAATACATTGAACAGAAATACAATAAGGGTCTTGCAACTCTGTTTAGTAACTCTATACAAACGTATAAACTTAACCTTGGATTACTAGTAGAGTGTGTGTTGGACATACATTCAGACAAGACGGCAAACTTACAACATGCTTGCGATTGTAGGATGAAAAGTTAAAAGACGTAGTGGACGATATTGGAACAGACAACTGGAAGGAAGTTGCAAGTCACTTTGCTGATCGTACTGACGTTCAGTGCCTTCAGAGATGGCAAAAGGTGCTCAATCCAGAGCTAGTGAAAGGGCCTTGGACAAAAGAGGTTAGAAAATCTGATGTGCTCTTGCCTTGCAGAGTTGATCTCTGTATACTGTGGCCCCTGGTGAAAGGGGGGACATAGCTCAGGGGGTTTCATTGGAAGCCGGCAACTGGTGAAAATCGCCACCTACTTTGTCAGAATTTACCTTTTAACACTGCCACTTTGTCTGTATTTTCACTCAAATTATTTAAAAAAATTCATCAGGTCGCTGCCTACTTTAGTTATCTCAGATGGCTATTTCAAAACTTTTTGAAACCCCTGTAGCTACACTGTAGCTTTTGTCAAATTTAACTTGCTCAGATTCAACTTTTAATCTACTGGTGCATGACCTGTGGTGCATTCCTCAAGCCCTGTTAAAATTTTAAATCCCTGCTTGTCTCTGTTTATCTTTAAAGATTTATTGTAAAAGGCACATTTTCAACAATGTTCTGTTATTTGTAAGACCTTGTTTATTGTGGATGATTATTATACATGTAATTTGTTCCTTGAACTGGCAAAACAAGCAGGGCTTCAGGGAGTTGCTTGTTTTTATAGAAAATACTGTCTTTATCCTTGCTACTCTGCCTCTTAAATAATGGCCAGAGGTAAGGGAAAAAAGTGCCAGTCTTCAGTTTCCTCAGTTATGTGCGACATGTAAAGATGAGGCAAAAGTGAGCAAACAGGAAAGCAACCCAGCAAGATTGCTGTAGTGTGTCACTGCAATCAGACATTTATGTATTAATAATATTCTGATTTTCAGGAGGATGACAAAGTTGTTGAACTGGTGAGGAAATATGGTCCAAAGCGATGGTCACTCATTGCTCAGCATTTGAAGGGAAGGATTGGTAAACAGTGCAGAGAAAGGTATCATTTTGTCTGTTATGTGCAAGAAAGTCATCCTTTAGACACCAAATAAATTAATGCTGCAATTATCCATTTCTATTAATGGTTACATCCCACATATAATACAGAATCAATGAAAGACACACTTTGTTTCAACCAAGGTGTTAATTTCACAGCTGAAATGGCTAATGTGAAAAGGTCTTTGCAATGCATTTTATTTTAAAACTAAAAAGGGTTAAAATGTGCAGCTATTTTCCACTTTTAATTGATTAAAAGTTAATCAAGTTGAGACTCAAAGTGACCAAAGACCAAAGACAGAACTTTGACTTTGTATTATTTTATACATGTACAATTGTTTGAAAACCAGTTCTTGTTGTAATAATTTTTGTCTGCACAAATATTGGGTCTAAACAAATTTTCTATTGAGTCCTTAAGAGCTTTTCGTTAGTCAGACGGTGTCCAAAACCTAACTGTTATTTGTACCAGCTATATACAGTACCGCCCAAAAGTAAGTTGCCAGTCGCGTCGCGTTTCCTGCGCTACGCGAATCGCGTCGCGCGATTCGCGATTCGCGTAGCGCGAGACTCACTGAAGCAACAATTTTTGGCATAAATTTCGGATGATTTTACAACGCGAAATCAATTAATTTTGCGTAGCGCTTTACGAATGCAGCTATTGTTTCAATCGAATACATGTCGTTCCCTTGTATGCAAATACAGACAGCATCATGGAGAAATGGCGCAGTTCTCTTGTAAACAAACCGACGAAGATCGGTTGCGAATGGTTACTGTTCCTCGGGTGTTCCTTGCTCCCGCTAGCGCTGAAATGACAACTTTTATCGGTTCTGTCGTCAATACGATATATGGTCGTGTTTTCTGAATTCGTTAGGAAAATTAAGTGCTAGTTCGCCACAAGCAAAAGGTCATTGGCAACTGTTTGCTGTATTTTGCTTTCAGATCACAAAGCGATGCAGGCTAAAATTTGCATAAAACCGCAAAAGCTACTGGCTGTGTAACCTGAAACCTTCCACTCAGTAAACATGGCACAACACTCGTTTAATAATCATTACTCGCTTGAGAAGCCGTGGAAAACCCGAAGCAGAACGGACTTTATTTCATTTCCTTCTTTTTGAACGATTAATCTCATCATGTAGAAATTGGAAGTTCATCTGGCTGATGAAGTTTGAGTCGTTAATTAAGACTTCAGAAGCGTATGTGAAATGTTTATTCGACACGCCGGCACTCAATCGTATATTTTCTAGTTTGCAAGACCAAAAAACATTTTCCTGGGCGCATCTTTGTAAGGTTGTGCTCCAGGAGAGTGTGTCCGCGTAAAAAGATTTGCTGAAGAGGACGGTAGTTTGGAAGCCTTCCACGTGCTGAGCTTACTTTGGTTGATTGATCGATGAAGAGAACGATAAGCTTATCTCACGGCTCGATCTTATCATGTAGATCTGGCAAGGCGAAGTTTGTTATTCAACACGCCGGCACTCAATCGTATGTTTTCTACTTCGAAAGGCCTAAAAACATTTTCCTGGGCATATCTTTGTAAAGTTGCGCTACAGTAGAGTTTGTCCGCGTAAAGAGTTGCTGAAGGAAGCGTCACACGTGCGGTCTATCAATCAATCGAAAAGAACGAACAGCTTATCTCCCAGCTCGTTTACCCCTAAATCGCTGTGTCAACTCTGTTTTGAGCTTTTTTGAGGTACATAAACGAATATTACCATATACCTATTTGCGTTTGGTAATAGTCCGCATTAAACTTAGAGTACCCTCGATAAAGACACTCGCAAAACAATTTTACGTGTTTCGCTCCGTTGAAACTACGCATACGAAAAGAAGCATCCCAAGTGTGTAAACATTTTCGATTTTCAAACGGCTAACTAAAGTTGTCAAGAATCAAATGAATAGAAAGCTTTAACAAAAGTTAAGCATCAGTCACGAACGAGCCGAAATTATCAGCGCGCGACGCGAATCGCGTAGCGCATCGCGCGCGAGGGTGGCAACTTACTTTTGGGCGGTACTGTACATGGTAAATTGGGTTGGATGGAATTGTTATAAGTTGGCTGTGTTGTTAATGGCTTGATGCCAATTTTCCAAAAAGCCCTGTTCAAGTTAGCAGGCTTTACTCTATCATCATGCAAATTTTTATTTTAAAAAGTGGACCACATTGTTTGTTATGCAGGTGGCACAATCATTTAAATCCCCATATCAAGAAATCAGCATGGACAGAAGATGAGGATAGGATAATTTATGAGGCTCATATCACTATGGGTAACAAATGGGCTGAGATAGCCAAGCTCTTACCAGGAAGGTGGGTGCTTTTGGTTCAAGTTGTCATTATGGACAGCCAATAGTCATAAAATGAGGACAATGAGCAGATCATATTAATGCAAAATGCTTTGTTTTAAGTATGATATATTTAACATATGGCTCAGGGGACACAGTGAGCCTCTGCTCAACAAATGGTGCTGAGCATATTTTGTACTCTCCCATGCATTCAGTAATAAGGCTGGTGACCAGAGAGGCCTTAGATTTTTGGTGAAATAGCTGCAGAGCAATAATTATTTTGATTCTTGCAGTATGTTGCAGGAAAACCTCAACAAGCTTTAAATGTGGCCAGGGGTATTTTGTGTGATGCAGTTCCCTTGAGGTTGCTTAACTCCACTTCTCTCATGCAACTGACCCATAATATTATTCTCATAGGGTGTTTTTGTTTTTTTGGTACCAACAAGGGAAACTAATGCTTTGACACTTAAACCTTGCAAAATGATTAGGAGTGCATAGTTTGTGGTGGCCTTTGTTCTCATTTTCCGTCTGAAGAACCTCTCTCCTCCAGTGCAGGTTTTGAGATAAGTTATGTAAGTGTAAACTGACAGACATGAGTATACATTGATTCGAGAAGTAGCTGGTATTTTATCCAAAATAGGCTGATTTAGCAAAGACAACGTGATGACTGCAACGACGGCGCGCACAGATCTAAAAACTGACTTGACCAATTGCAGAGCAGCAAATTGAGTGCCGGAAGTCATGTTCAGGCCTTTCCACGCGCTGTCACGTCCTCAAATGATGTTCCCATTCTGTTGCTAAATTAGCCTAATATTACAAACACCACAACTTGGAAATACCAATAATGATGGGCTGCCTGGCTTGTGAGACTTGATCATTTAGAAAACATGCTTTCTTTTGTTTGTTGTTGTTTTAATTTGTAGAACTGATAATTCAATCAAGAACCACTGGAATTCAACAATGAGAAGAAAAGTTGAAAGTGCAGGCTATGATCATTACAGAAAAGTCAGATACCATGTGGTAATTATAATCTATCAAATCCTTTTTCTGTTACAGTCTCTTTATTCAAACAATTTTCCTGCCATTTCCAGTCAAAGCATACATTCATTTGATTGAATTAACTGCTTTTGATGGTTAGCCTTTCTTTCGTTCTAGTCTGATAAACGGTATACCAAGGAAATCTGTATCCAGGACGGAAAGGTAATGTGAAGTCAGTACTGTTTAAGTTTCTGTTGCGCTTTGCACAACCGTTAGAGGACGTAGGCATTATTAAATAAATTTCTTTGTGGTCCTTAGAGGTGCAAGTCGTTAGTTCTGACCACAATGTATATGCCCATATGGTTGCAAAGGCATCCCTGTAATCCCTGGTTGCTTGAAGCTGTGTGTTTGTTTAGGACCAGTTTAGGCAATAGCAGCAATTGCTGTGACTTGCTGTGACTTTGTGGTGCTAGTCAAAAGGATTTGCCTTACTATGGTGACAATTAGCTTTCGGGGATTCATTCCCTTTATTCTCATGATCTGCATCTTTGATGTAGGAGGTCACAGGTTCAAATCCCAGCTGGACCAACACTCAGGGTCTTTTAATAATTGAGGAGAAAGTGCTGCCTTTGTAATGACATCTACTTAACAATTAGATTATAAGCTCGAGATTTCTATCGTATGATAACTGATGAGGACACAGCCCGAATCAGCTATCAAGCATAGAAATTGAGTGCAAATAATCGAATTGTTTTAGTATAAAATTGCAACTGTAAACAGGGCAGAAATTATTACAGGTAGGCTTTCAGGAGGCCTTCCTACCACTTTCTTTGATGTTTCTACCATATATACATGGCTCCCCACAAAACAGTGTAAGCACACAGGCTAGGCTTTTCATTTAGTTTTTGCTGTAACATCTCCCACAGTTTATTGATGATAGGAGCAAGTGACAGGAAGCCAAGAGAAGGAATCTCACTGGTTGCTCTTAATTGGCTTGAAAGACGATATGAAAGTGGGTCGGTGGGGTTTCACTGTAATTGCCATTCACAATAAATTGGAAAAGAATTCCCTTCTGATTGCTATTTGGCTTCATTATTAATGAGCTGTATTTTACTTTTCTTCACGTTCAGAGAAAAGAAGGAGAGAAGAGACCACAAATGACTTTTACAGTGGCCTTTTTACTTCATCAACTGATGATTTACCAACAATGGCGACTTCAATTAATCATGAAGACAGTGCTTTCGCAGGTTCTAGTCGACATAGAAGTGCCTCGGATCTCACAAGCATAAAACCAAAACCTACCAACCAAGACTCTGTGAAGTCAATGAGTGGAAAAAATAAAGGAGATGGAAAGTCATCAACAAACCTCATGTCACCCTTTCGGACATTTGTTCTCTCTGAAGGGGATTCCCTCTTTGATTCTGATCCGTCCTCTTGGAGTGACATCAGCTCATTTGATAAGACCTGTACTGGCAAAAATGTGCCACTCTCAAAGCTGACTTCTCCGGGTACTACAGGTGTGTTTGGATTATTAAATTTATTCTTGTCTTTGTCTTACCGTAATTTCCGGACGTTTACCTGCACGGCAGATTACCCGCAGCGGTCTATTTTTGTCGTAAGGGGAAAAAAAGTTCAACAGATTACCCGCACTGGCCTATTAACCGCACCCCAAAACCAGAGAAAATCATGCTACACAAACTTGGAGCAAACTTGGAGCGATGAAAATTCCATGTTTTTGTGTATAAGTTGACCTTCTAAGTCTTGAAAATCACTCCAAAAAGTCGCCCTCGACTTATACACGGGTCAAAACTCAATGGTCATTCAGCAAGTGGCATAACAATAGACTCATTGGCATAACAATAGACTCCAAAGTGAAGAAAAAAAGGAAACTACACAAGTAGTTTAAAGAAGAATATTTAATGGAAAGTGGTGCAGTATTGAATAAAGAAAATGTTAGGAGATACAATTGGTTGTTCCATGATTTGTCTATGATCACACCTGCGCTATGTTCGGTCTTCATTGACATCACACTTTATAGCCTGTTTGTTGTTTCACATACCCTACTTTAAGCTTGTCTTTTCCACAGAAGTTGCCACATTCCCTGTGATTTAATTGGGTCTACATTGTGAAGTTATTTTGTGGAAGAAATTCTTCAATAAACTTGAGCAAAACCATCCTGTTTCTGCTTGTGCGATTAAGCTTAATCGAGTGTGACTCAAGGCACGTTGCTGGCTTGGTAACCTCTCACCAAGGTTGGTCGTTCATTACCAGGTTTCCAAGTCATGGCAGATGGCGCGTTGTTTACAACTTTGTTCTTTTGTGTGTTTGGAGTGTTTTTAGTTTTTTCTTTTGGCATAAAAAGGTTCCAGACATTTCCTATAAGTTACAAGGTTCGTTAAAATACCTTTATATTGAAGGTATGGCATTGAATTTTGGAGGTTTTCAACAATACTCTCGCTGAAGTGTGTCACTCAATCAATGCGATTTTTTTCTTCATGGAACTTTTTGAATTGGTTCTCATCGAGAGGATTTAAGTCTATCAGGCAATTAAAGTGGGATAAATGAGGCAATACACAGTTTTTGGGAACAGTTTCTCTAATGACTTTTATATTTTTCCCCTACTTACGGTTTTCAAACTATACCAAAGATTTAAAAATTATCACATTACCCGCACCTTCCTATAACCTGCACCAACAACTGTTTGCAGAAAAGTTAACACATTACCCGCAGGTAATCGCCCGGAAATTACGGTAATAGGAATACACGTAACTTAGTCTCCCAACTTGGTCAGTGGGTTTTCTACTACAATCTATAACTATTTAAGATGGTGATAAATTATATTATTGTACATTGGTGGTGGTTATTTTGGGACAAAATATAACCTGTTCACCCCCTAGCTGGGATGTGTACACCAGCCAAAGGAATTCGACAAACTAAAATTGTACAAACCAAAATGAAAGCTGTTGAAAACATTAAAATTATTTTTAGTTTTGTCAATTATTTATCTCAATGTTTTAGCTTTGACCTACAGTGAGTGTACCTTGATTCTTTGCTAGCTCTCAGCAGTCACAAGAAATGCTTGGTTGGTGTAATGTTGGTTCAGTCTGTTACTTTTTAATTCTTATGACACAGCAACAACAACTTTGTTAATTTTATACCTAACAAGCCCACAGGTAGCTTAGTAGCTATTCGAGGCAGGCTCAAGAGAAAAAAAAAAGAGAAAAACGAATAAATGCAAAAGTTATAGACATAAACATCCAGACGCACTCTAGTGTTTAGAATAGTTAATCATAACAGGTCTAATTGAAATCTTGTATAGTACAAGATGGCGAAGTGGTGATAAGTAGGTAGTTTACTTAATATTTAAACTTTCTGATAATAATAATAATATTTGTTTATTTCCACCATTCGCAGATTTCTCTGACTTACAGGTAGGGTCAGGCAAAGCACTTACAAACATACAATTATAAATATAAATATATAAATATAAAAACATAAATATAATAAAGTAGTAATATAGTAGAAATCGCATACACATTATTACACACAATTGATATACGGCGCATATTTAACTGACACGAATTCTGAGATCCGGTCAGTTCGGCTGGGTAACACATGGCATGATGGTCCTGACCTCAGTGAATACGAGGTTTGCAACGAAATGACCCTGCTGGGAATAATTAATTGGGATACTTCAATATAGTCATTCTCAGTATCAAGGATTTTTAGAAGAACTTTCTTTAATTCGTACTCTCAATCCTGGCATACTTACAGCAGTGTTTAACTTTTAGTCATCTCATTGTCATGCTTTTGGAAACATCTTGCTGTCGTTTCACCATTTCACTGTGTCAACTGCGATTGCCTTGAGAGGTGTTGCTCTGTCACTGAATTGTGTGGTGATTAGAGTGTCAAACAGGGCAAAAAGCAATTCCTTTGGTACGCTCTCTGTATTCAATTGTTGAGCTTGCAGTTGTGTACCAAATGAAACACTTATTATAATAATACAGCCAGGTATATGCACTCTGATCCATGGTGGAGAATACATTTACTGTACACATGCAACGTTGTAACGGCACAATACCAAATAGGTCAGTTTCAGGGTGTTTATAGCTCCTTTTATGAAACTGAGGTTTCACACAATTTCTCAGTTAGTGAATTAAATGTTGGCATGGCATTAGCGTTTGCTAGTATATTGTGGGTTGCCGGCAGCCTTATAGGCTCTCCAGGCAGTGCAGTGGTCAGCGGTGGTTCCGTCATATTTTATGCGTGCACCTTTTCCATGCTCTGCTTACGGGGCGTTGTAGCTCGTGTGTTTTCGAGTATTTCCCCTCCTTCCCTTCCCTTTAGTTCTATTGTGGCTCAGTGTTACCAGATCGGAGATTTTATTTAGAATTTTCACTAAAGAAAACACTTATCTGTTGTCTAATGCAACGAAATTAAAAATACTGTAGTTTGTTGGTAAAAAGGCACACATTTTTGGAAGATGAATCACTATTTCAATCAAATATTCTTAAATTTGGGATGTGGCTTTAATGAAAAATGCTATCTGCTATCAGGGATTAAGCACTGACTTTCATAGATACAGGGATTTTCCAAATGCACTGTTTACTTCCCAAGGTGAGGGGAAAGACATTTTGATTCAAAACTGGTAATGCGAGATAACAATTTTCAAAACCAAGCCATATTTGCAAATCGGACGTGCATAAAAGCACGTGATCTGTAATGTGACACTTATCACGCTGACAAAAGTTTGCAAGACCGAGAATTGTAGCGTGTTTCTTCACAAATTATACAAACCTTCTTCGTTCATCCATCCTTGTTTGTTGGATAACATATGCTAGCACAGACTTACACTCAATACAATTTAGTCTGACTTTTGATTTAAATAACATCCACAAATGGCTTCTCTGCAACAAACTTACTCTGAATATGACTAAAACCAAGTTTATGTTAATTGGTTTTAGACAAAAACTGAGTACTTTATCTGATTCCCTTGAACTTTCGATAGACAATGTTCCTATAAAACAAGTGTCCACTACTAAATCACTTGGGATTCTTATTGATGATAACATGGCGTGGCATAGTCATATCGACAAACTATCCAAAAAGATTACCTCCAGCATTGGAGCCATAAAGCGAATTAGACCTTTAGTTGCACTTTAATGCCTTGGTACAACCCCATTTCGATTACAGTAGTATTGTTGGGGGGAAAACGCGGCAAAACGCATTCCGAAAAATTACAAAAGCTTCAGAATTGTGTTGCTCGCATCTTGACTTCCTCCTCCTATGATACTGATGCTGGGTACTTGTTACAACGACTTGTATGGAAAGACCTGAATGCCCAGTGTCAAATTCAAGTAGCTTTAATGGTGTTCAAAGCTCTTAATGATCTGGCTCCTGACTACCTATCTTCTATGTTCACTGAGTGGAGTACCTCAGGATGTCTTAAGGGACTCTACAAACAAATGAAATGCCCCCTTACCCAGAACCAACTATCTAAAAAGGAGTTTTAGCTATAGAGGTGCAACTCTGGAACAGTCTACCCTGCAATCTAAGACAAGTGAAATCTCTAGATCTTTTTAAGCAATTGTTAAATCTTCATTTTGTTAATTAAGTTATATACACGGCATTCATGGAAAACAGGTCTAGTTTAGAGTAGTATTTTTTACGGTAAAGACTTTTTAGGTGTGTATTTATCATTATTAGGAATTATCATGTAATTGTATTTTTAGATTGTAAATCACCTGATGAATTTTTACTGTGTTAAAATAAAGATTTTGAGACTTTTTGCACTGACATTTGAAGCCGGTTAACTCGAGTATTCTCGTTGCTGACAACTCAAACCAAATTGTCATTAAGCGTATGTGACAATTTACGCTTTTGTATAATCAAGATGAATCAGATTTTTAGTTTTATTCGCTCGCAAATATGACAATTTTGTTTGAATGGAATCAGGATGCAACTTTTTTTGCTTTGTGTGGAGACATTTGGTTATTTATAAAGTCACAGGTAAATAAACTTGATAAAATGTGTTCCTTCTACTTTTTCAGTTCTTTATTTATACACGGCTTTTTTGCACTTGTTTATTACAACTTCTTTGTTGCTCAGCGTGCACCTACGGTAGCTGTATAAAGTTGTGCATCATAAATAATAAGCTCAACTGCGAATTCACACTTCTTGTTGAGTTTATTCAACATAACTTTCCACGGTACAATACGATACAATAGTTTTTCAACCGTTTGCATTTGGAAATAAAAATTGCTTAGTGCTAATTTTAATCATATCCGTGTTCTTTGTTTTTGTCCTTTGGCTGGAAAACCTCCATAAACGGTCTCTAAAAAGCTCGAAAAATGGGCTAGCAGTAGCCACATGCAGTTCTTGACTGCCTCTTGTTGTTATTATTATTATTATTATTGTTATTATTATTACTATTACTATTATTATTAAATAATAATTATTATTATTATTAATTTTTTCTTCCACTGAACTCCTAGTCCAGTGTGACAGGTGCTTGGTTTGGGGCTTTGGGTGTGGCGGGCGGGGCTCGTGGCTGGGTTGCGGGTACTGCAGGCTTATGGGGTGTTCTACCGACTTGGGTTTGTGTCGGCGGTACCAGCCCCGCACTTGGTACTGCACTTGGCTTAATTTTGAAAACTATTCTTTAGGCAGATCATAGGTGGCCTTTTCTGATCACGACATAAACTGATGTATGTACAAATTGCTATCTTTACCTACTCTTTCATTCAACTCTTTCCTAAGGTTACAGATTTGATGGGAATTCTATTGCAAGTCTTAAAACTGATGGAGGGTATGTGACATTAGCTGCATGCAATAATAGTAGCATTCTAAAATGTAACTTGTAGTGCTTTGTTTGTTGTTGTTGTTTTTTGTGATCCTTGCATTTCATTAATTAAATATAATTTGATCGACATTTTGATTCCCTCGAAGATAATGTATGATCCTTATAAGTTACCTTTGAATCCTTCTTTTTCACCTGTTCACCCTTTTTTCTTTGTTTTCCCTCTTAGGTCTCTAATTCCAATAACTTCACCTGCAATTCAGACACGATTTAGTACCCCTCCAACAATTTTAAGAAGAGGAAGAAAGAGAAAAGTATCCTTTTGATACATTATTGCTAATTTTTTTAGGTAGTTTTTTTTTCAATTACCGTAAACGTCCGTGTATAAGCCGCATCCGTAGATAAGCCACACCCCCAATTTAGAAGCGCAGATATTGGGAAAAAAATTAAAAACAATAAAGTTTGAAGTTCCAGCAGAGTTGTATTGCTATAAACAATCAAGTCTAAAGAAAGCGAAATTTCATTTGTCGTACCTTCTGTTTCGCTTGAATTTATGACATCTTCAACTTAAAATGCTCTTTTGATCCGATTTTTCAAGATTATCACTTCAGTGTCACTTCAAAACACGCCATAATATTGAAACAAAACGAATGAGTGCTTAGTAGCCAAGCTTTAAATGTGGGGAGGAGTCTGGATGGGACAGAGCCTGGGCGTCCTCTGGGCATCTTGGGCATCATGCATAACACAGAAAAGCAGGCGCCATGATGCAATCTCAGTTTCTTTTTCATTAATCAATATTACAACACTACTGGAAGTAACTGGCTGTAGACGTCACTGCAAACAGCTGTGTGGAGGAATGGAGATTCCTTGTAGGTTGGTGTTTAGTTGTTCGAGTAAAGTGAAAATTAATTGCTTGACACAAGAAGACACAAACGGCTCCTTTAGGAGCCACCACTCACGAAAAAGTCAATGAACAACAGCAACACACTCTCAGTTTCTTTTATGTTTATTTCTTGACAACTTAAGAAGTTTATGAATATTAATTAGGATGTTTGAGAACTCCAAACACAGATGTATCCATGGATAAGCCGCACCCTTGATTTTGGGCTTCAATTTTGTGAAAAAAAGTGCGGCTTATACATGGACGTTTATGGTACTGATTTTTTGTTTATCCTTTTTTTTTTCATCCTCTACATTTTTATCACAAACTCACAATATTACCTGTGTGCATTAATGTTGCCTTATGCCTCAATGGGAGCAGTGAAGATGAGTAAGTGAGTGAATGGCTGGCTTTACAGCTCAGCTGGTAGAGCATTGTACCCATATCACACTGGTGACAGGTTTAAACCCCATTCAATTCTTATATTTTCAGGTTTTGTTTTTTCGTTGACCATAACCTTCAACTTTCATGCAAACATTAAGTAATTATCACCAACAGTATGGATAGATTTTTGCACTATGATAGAAGGCCATCCTCTCTAATCTTCATGAGGATTTTGGGATATTTTTTCTTTTGGCTGTTGCCGTGTGTGGCCATGCCGGCAACTCGTGGCTCCCATGCCGGCAAAACGTGGCTCCCAAAACGGCAGAGCAGCCGGATTTAGTAAATCGTTTTAAAGAGCTCTGATTAATGAACTGATGCCAACTTTTAAAAAGGACTTATTGACCGAATTAAAGATCGAAATCGGCAAACAGATGAAGTTAGTCACAGAACGATTCAAAAGCAAGATCCGTGACCTGGACAAGAAACTCAATAGCCCACGAACGTCTGCTGAACTGAACTGCCACTTCCGTTCGCCAGCGGTTAGCCTTTGTTTTGAACTAACCAATAACGAGCTGCGTAAGAATGGAAATCGACACCCGATTCACGTGCATCGTCTGTGAAAATAATCCCGGGATCGAAGTCCTACTTTCAAAAAATTGGAAAACGAACTATGATTGGCCAACCACCGCGAACGGAAGTGGCAGTTCAGTTCAGCAGACGTTCGTGGGCAAGGAACGCGTGACGAGCCCAAAGACGTCTGCGAAGGAGGCTAAATTTTCTCCAGATTGTTTGTGGAGTTCCTCAGGGATCAACCCTTGGACCACTATTATTTCTTCTTTACATAAATGATCTTGCCAACTCGTCAGATATGCTTTCCTTTCGACTTTTTGCTGATGATGCTAATATTTTATGCCACTAAAACATCAAAAGATCTTGAGGCAGTTATGAACTTAGAACTTCAGAAAGTAATTAACTACTGCAATCTCAATAAAATGTCTATAAACATGAAAACAAACTTTATGATAATAACATCTCCACAGAAGCCAACTATACACAATATCAACATTTTAAACATTGATCGCAAAACTAGTATCAAATATTTAGGCATTTATTTAGATGAGCATTTGAACTGGAAAACTCAAATAGCACATGTTCAAGGCAAACTGACTAAAAACCTTGGAATCTTCTACCAATTGCGGAATTACCTGAATTTAAAGATGTTAAGACAACAGTTACTGTATTATGCACTTATTTACCCTTATCTTAATTATGGTGCAATGTGTTGGGGCAACACTTATCAGACTAATTTAAGTAAGATCTGTACTAAGCAAAATAAATGCATCCGTAGTATCTTTCTTGCAAACAAACAAGAACCCTCTTTCCCTTATTACCAAATCCTTGAAATTTTAAAATTTGAAAATGTTGTTAGATTCAAAATTTGCTCACTGGCATTTAAATTATATAACAATCCAACAACTGTTCCAGCAATTTTCCATAATTTCTTAATACCTATGTACAACAAATGTCCACTCCTATAACACCAGAAATTCTGCCAGGCTCAATTTTCACCGACCACAAGTTAGAACTAACATAGGCAAATTTACTTTTAAGTACTCTGCTTCTGTTTTATGGGAAACTGTTCCCTTGCCATTGAAAAAAACAAAATCAATTAACAGGTTTAAGAAACTTTATAGGGCCCACCTGATCTCTTGTCAATCAAATAATATATAATCTGTTCAGTGATCAAATATATAATATGTAATTATCCATATGTAAGTAATAATAATTATAGAGTTAATAATAATAATAATTGTCCGCTTATATTTTGATCTTGTCATTGCTGCTGCTGTTGTTGCTGCTGATGATGTGTTATTCTTTTCCATTCCTTTGTTTCTGGTTTTTGCTTGCTGTTGTTGCTGTTGGTTGTTTGTTTGTATGTGTTTTTTTTTCTGTCTTTTTTGTTCTTTTTTGCTTTTGTTTTTCTTTCATTAAGCTTGTCCTGTATAGATTCCTTGCTTGGTTCAGTATATCTCTAACATACCTTAAATCATATACATGTAATTCCCTCTTGTACAACAATCCTAAGCTCTACAAACATCTCCTATATCCCAATAAAGCTCAGTGCCATTTCTTTGCTTATCCAAAAGTAGGTGGTGGTCAACTAGAAAGCCTTTGCTACTTTGACCTCCACACACATTTTGTAATTTGTACTGTATTTATTTTATCTTGTAATCATCTGTTGTAATTATACTTTTCTTTCTATGTTAATTTTATGTAAATAGTGTGAAATAAATGAACCAATGAACCAATCAGGGATTTCAGTAATTTTTGAAATAGCTTTCTGAGAAACTCCTGGGTAGTATTAAACCTTAACCCCATTTCCTCAGTCTGGTGATTTTGAGGCTAGTCACAGTGCCAACACAGAGACTTCCTTCAGCAGTCCAAAGGGTGCCACACCTATCAAGTCCCTGCCGTTCTCACCCTCACAGTTCTTGAACTCCCCAGTCCATTCTAGCAAACCTCAAACCTCAACACCAGCCGACAGCAAGACTCTAGGTAGCATGACAAATACCACACTTAATACACCAGGCTTACTGGAAACCAGCTCAACCGACGATCCTTTTCGCACACCGCGGATTAGACGAACGTTGTTGAGTGTTTCACCTCGTACTCCAACACCATTCAAGAATGCGCTTAAGGTGTTAAATGCAACCAAGATGGCACATGTAAGTTTAAAGTGTTGGCTTAAGTTAAATAATAGTCTCTATATAATGATAAATTCAAACATTGATTTTTCTGTTTTCTCTGTCTCCCTGGTCAATTCTTCTTAAAAAGTAGTAAATTACCGGTACATTCATTAGTGGGAAAATGATGGACTAAATTTGCTCACAGAACTGTTGGTGCAGAAATCCTCATGACTACTTGCTTTTTTTTCAGACACCAGACAACTTTGAAGCAGACTTCAATGAAATTATTAAGCGAGAGGAAGAAGAAAGTGGAGTGCATCTGACATCAAGCACTGAGAAAACTCCTCGAAGGGTACGGACTTCTTTAGAGGAAAAGTACGCCAGGTTGAGCAAGACTGCCACCACTGTCCCAAAAGCGTCTACCAGCACAATAGACGATCAACAAGACACAGCTGAACAGAATGCCCCTGTGGTAACTGTGGTAAGTGTGTTTGGTCGTTTAAGTCAAGAGTCTGTTGGCAGTTTATTTCTTACACTGAGTCACCAGTGAAGGAGATCCAGTAGGGGACAGGGTGTAAGAAAAGGTGGTGCAAACTGACAGGGGCGGTGGAGTGGTGGACCTCCATGCCTCCTTGTGCTATCTCTTCCTGCTAAATCTCTTCACTCTATCCCCCACTACAGAGCACAACAGAGGATAACATGGCATTTGTGGTACATGTGGTCTTTGGGAATCTGATAATATCATGCTGGGTCCAGTTTATTAATTATAATGGTGATATTTTTCACAGATACTGTTATTTACAGCACATGTGGTGCTGGCTGTGATACTTAGTATCACAGCCAGCACCACATGTTACTTAGTAAGTAACAGGAATCTGTGTAACTCAGGGTGTTCAAACGTCACACTGGTAGTTTCCCCTGCATAACTCAGTACCCTACGTACGTTTTTCCTTAAAATATTCCAAGCATTTGATGTATCAAATTTAATAATCTGAGTTTTCCTAAGGATTCTAGTCAACATCACTTAACTTTATCTCAAATTTAGTGAGTTGTTGTGTTATCTTTGGGCCTCTCTAAATAACAGACGATTCACACACATCCTGAATACGACCACTGTCAGGCCATAACAATGGCCGTGTTCCAGAGTAATTTCAAAGCCAGAGTGTCAGTGACACTTGAATGGATCAGTAGATGTAGGTCTCTTCGGCCTATGCCATCTTTCCCAGATGTTGATCCAAGATCTATCTGTTATCTGAAGCACTAGAATGTTGACAAGTCTTTTGTAGATTATGAGGGGAAGTCATGTCACTTGGATTTTGTTTGGAGATTATTTTTGCAACCACAGATTTGTATTTAATTTTGCAGGAGGACTCTGGCATTGTCCAGACAACCATAGCATCTCCATCTGAGGATTCATCCCTGGTCAAACCCTCTGAGATCTTTGGCCCGCAAAACCCCTTTGTCACGCCCAGTACAGTACCAACTGAAACTGTAGTAAGTGGAAAAAACGCGGCACAATCAACGCGTGTTGAACCTTTCTTATGTCCTAGTGCTGTGGATTTCCAGGTGACTGGTGGCTTGAGTGTTTGCTTAAGACTAATGCATGTCACTAAGTAACGCTTACAAATGCCATACATGTGTACTTCACTTTTCTCTTCTACTCCTAATGAACCCTTAAAGGCTGTAACATCTTACTTCACCTGCAGCTTCAATGCAGTGTTGTTGAACATCAGATTGTTTAAGCCTGTAAGTCAGTAAAGACAGTGGTTAATCAGGGAGGGGGGGGGGGGGATATTTGCAGCAGCTGTATTTTTTGGATACCACTGTAACACATAATTTGTTCCTTTGTTTTTGTTTTTGTTTTTTGTTTTTTCTTTTTGAGAATTCTCAAAAGTAAAATTGGAAAGCCTGTGTTTACATTGCTGTTGAACATATTTTTAACTTTAAAGGCCCTAATATTTTTCATTCTTATTTTCATCTGTAAAATTAATACTCTGTTGAAAGGCATCAGTATTATACCTACTTCCCTCAACAAAAGAAACTAACTCTGAGAGCATCTTATGTGTAACAGCAATTATTGTATGTCAAGAAAATCTTTAAATATTCATTTCATGTTATCTTCGAAGAGGTAAAAGGGATTGTGTTACCCTCTAAAAATATTAACAAGGCTGCGTTACTGAATATATACATAATTCCCTTGACCAATGGAAAAAGAATTTTGCCCTTTATAGGTGCCCTTGTTCTCTCTTTTGTACTGTTAACTTGGTTTTTTTTTATTGTAACTTGGAACTGGAAGACTGAGATAAATAATGACTTCAGGCTTTCATTTGCTAATAACATCCATTGGCAGTTGTGATATGGTAGATTGTATTTTCATAAGCTGTAACAGAAAATCATTTTCAGTGTTTGACTTTACTGCATTTCATGCGACTTTAGAAAATGGCAGCTTGAATTAAATTTGTTAATGATTTGCTAACAAAATTCTTCAATTTCAGCGGCACCGAAGGAAAGGGCATCCCATGCGTCTACTAAGATTTCAGGAGACTCCTCAGAAATCAGCACCAAAGGTAATGGTATGAGGTCATGAGTCTACCATAGACTTACATGTAAAGATGTGGCGTGTAACATCAGGAGCAAAAGAACTTTGATTAGCTCTCTTTTAATACTAGGGGACCATCATTTAGTCAAGGACCTTGTACTTTTAGCCTGTCATACTCATGCCTGTATCTCAGTGATGCATTGTTCACATTGTCTTTGTGAAGAGGTCACTGTGCCTTACATTTGGTGAATGTGATTGAGCCCTGGGTGGGTAACAGTCAGTCAGGTGAGAGTGTTGACATCATCTGAAATTCAACTGATTACATTTCTGAATGTCTTTTATTTCTATTTTTGTTACCTTCACGTGCGTGAGCAGCTTGATTCAGCTTGGGAGCAAGTAGCATGCGGCAAGACACCGGATCAGCAGTTGCTTACACAGCAAGCACATCAGTTCTTTGCCAACTACAGGGCTGCTGCTCGTACACTTCACTTCAATACAACTACTGTGGCCTAACAGCCTGACAATAGAGGGCTGTCTTAGTTTGCTCTTTTGCAAGAGCATGTATTAACTTGTACATCTGTATGTTTTCCTTTCATCTTGAAAAGAAAAATAGAAAAAGCTGGAGATTAACTAAGTGATTTTTTTCCTGGATACAACAACAACTTAAAATTGAACTGTTGTTTCTTCGAAACAACTGCCAGTCAGTGTTTGTTGCAGCCTTGTTAAGTACGTCCTTCCTCTGCTTCAGTCGCTTTCTACAAGTATATAGACATCCCCAGCATTCAATGATGTGTAGGTCTTGAGTTCTTTTGAAGTAATGTTTTTAGTTACTTTTATATATTTCAAGCAGCCTATCCATCAGATGATTACTATATGTGATAAATATCTGTTGGATGGTGTTCTCAAATCAAAATTAACTGTTTGGCATTGATCTGAAAAATCTGCCTGTTTCTTCTGACAGGAGTAAGGGTCTTTGTATTTAAATGTATGATCAAGAGAGTGATGTGTCAGACTTTATCAAACTCCAGAATCTCACAGCTTGTTTCCGTATATTTTTACATACGTATAGCAACCTGGTTTGAAAATTGTGTTCAGTTTTCATAATCGTAATACTTGGTGTAGTTTGCGGCTGATTCATTGTTCCTTAGTTGGAACTATGTTGGTGCATTTCCTTTTGGAAGCTTTTTTCTGAAAGCTTTTTTTTTTTAACAAAGGCTAGTTCTGGATATCAACCATACACTGAGAGTATAGGTTTTAAAACAGCTTGCAGGGCAAAGCGACCTAAAGATACCTTAATTTCTACGAAACGAGAAAAAAAAAAGTTATTGAGAAGAGTGTGTTAAATAGTTTTTTGTTTTCCGTATCTGTTAGTTGCTAGCACATAACAATTTGGCACGATTGGTTTTATCATTGTGTAATATACTAGAATCAGAATTATCAGAAATATATCAAAAAAAATCTATTATATATATATATCATAATTAACCTGTTTATTTAGGTAGTAGCTTGGTGTTTTTAAACTTGTCAGTGCGAAATTTGTTTTAGAGTGGATCTCCCTTTTTCTCCAAATGAGTGGGTAAATATGCTTGTGATTTAGTAAGTTTGCTACTTGTAAGAAGCAAGAATTCCCTTTAAATGGTTCTTTGCAACTCGCAAATTCAAGTTAGTTCCACTTGTATTTGGGAAGAAAGGAAAAGTTGTTTCGGTTTGTACAATTTAGGATGGAAAATTACTGTTCATTCACACCGGTTGTAGTGCTTTGCAGTGAGGTTTTGTTTCTTCTACACTACAGACTTTATTTTAGTTGCATCTTTTTAATATCTTTCATCTCATGGCTCTAAATACAGCACCATTGATCTCAAATTCTTTAGTTGCGGTTTGTTTGGAAAATGTGGAAAAACATCAAGGTTATTTGGTTGGTTGTGAGCTTCTTTATTTGTATACCCTTAAAACTGCCTCTCCTGGTCAGGTCGGATCGTTCTTGGTTGGGAAATACTGTGCATATAGAGGGGGTGGGGTGGGGCTCTTGTCAACGAAGTGTGCTCTATATGAAGTCATGTAGATTTGAAAGAGTAGTTATGAGCAAAATTTTAAGGAATTAGAAATCAGTCACGTAAGAATGTAGAAGATTATAGTAGTGTAGCTTAGCAATACTTGAGTGTAGTAAAATAAATTCCCACTTTGTTAGTGTAGTAAGTTGGAATAGAACGATTCTGGAAAAAACAAATACCGAGACATTTTTCCAAGTTTTGTTTTCCTTTTTTGCTTGTTTTCTCCAGAATCTCATTGGTAAATTGTTTTCTAGGTGGGGTGTGTCAAAGTATCTATTAAGAATTGTAGTTATGTCAGTTAATTTTGTTTTCCTGTGTCATAACTCATTGTGTTATTTTTTACGATCAGTTTGGTTTTCTATGTAAATAAATTTTTTACTTTTGTACAGAAATAAAGTATTTCCAAGTTGTCTTGCTGTTCTGTCTTGCTTTTGATAAAGCTTGAATGGAAAGTACTTGCTTGAACGATTATTTAGTGTTCCCTAATAAGCCATTTCCGAGTGGCGGGTCTCAAGTACATGTCACTGCTTTATCGATCGGTAACTAAGCCAAACAGTTTCTCCTCAATCTAAAACAAAACTTTGTATAGTGATTAGGGCTAGGAGACACTTGGGCTTCTTTATTTATCTGTAGCACGGTGACCTGTGCTTTAGCCCTGCTGAGTTACCTTTGGCCTCTTTTTCAAAGCAGGTCGTGGGGCTTGCTCATCCTTTCATATGAAAATTAGTTTTCATTCGCATGTAAATTTAACTTATTTTCATACGAATGGTTGTACACCAGGCCTCGCTTTGAAAGAGAGGAACGTTCAGGTACTCCTAAAGAAACCGTACTGCCCGTGAAGGTTTTGGAAAGGCCCACAGAAAATAAGCTTTTGCCATTGTTACACTTGCTGATTTCTTGAATCACTGTTTTTGACCTAGCTTGCCTTTGTTCAGTGTTCTCTTTTTCCCGAAGAAAACAACTTGCGGTAGAGTTATTCCGGGAGTTGAGGATACCAGAAGGCAAATGGTAGCCTCCCACACAGTCGTTTTTAGGGAAC
>JAEMWC010000166.1:1107500-1140000 GCA_016490735.1 Pachyseris speciosa | reverse complement strand
ATTTATGCAATTGTGTAAAGAAGCCTGAAAAAATTCAGGACAATCAACAGTGTTTGAAACCGTGACCTTGCAATACCAGTGCGAATGCAACTGAGCTATGAAGCTACTTACATTGGGAGCAGGTCAATTATTGTGGGTTCATATGTTCCCATGAAAAAAATGAGAGTGAATGATATATGAATGATATATGATATGTGAAATGCAAGCCAAAAGTAATCTGTTCACCAAATTTTATGATACATGTAGATGACATTATCTAAACCTCATTCATGGTGCTGATTGCCTTGTTTTCTTTTCATGAATTTTTAATGAATTTGAGAAGGTCACTTTATTATAATAAGCTGCTTTTATACTAGACCTTCCCATTAATTGAAACATGTCCAACAAAACTAATTATCTTGATTGTTTTAATTGAATTTGTGATGTGCCAATTTTCGTTTTGCACAAGTCTTATATTCAATATTTATTTTCAAAACATGTTATTTTCTTTGTAGGCTGGAGTTAACAATATTGCTGTCAATGACTTTCTTCTCATAGAAGCTACCATGTACAATCTGCTGAGGAAACATGTACATGACAAACCATACTATATTGATGTGCTGCATTTGTTTCATGAGGTGGGTTTTGAATCTTCATAATTATTAACTTTGAATTCTTGGTTTTCATGTCATGCAAGTATCCCGCAAATAAAAAAACCCTTCAATAAATGAAGTCAAGAAATTGAGATATTGTAGAAGAGTAATACATGCGATATTCCAAACTCAAGTTGTTCTGCAAAGGGTACCACTCCATATTATACACACATGGCGGCGGTTGGAAAGCAGTGGAAACATTTGGAGTTTACTTTGGCTCTCTAAAAACACTTTTTCTCTCAGATAAACTTGAAAACTTTCACATAGAGCATAGACACTTCTCTTAACATATTGGTTACTCAGAACTTGAAAACACAAGGCGAATCGATATTTTTGTGTGTACACATGACATGTCCCTCAGGAGCAATCCAGATGTCACGCATTGTGAAAAAATTCAAAATTCAAACTGCACTTCTTTCAAAACAAAGCATGCTTCTGAGCTGAAAGCAGGCCAGCAGATATATCTCTAAAACGTCTTTCACCTGATGAAGGTGAAAACTCAAAATTTTTAATTTTAGTTTTCTCCGACATTACATACATGAAAACCAAGAATAACTAGTGTACTGGAAATCATAGAGCATGATCTCCAGATGTTTTTTTCTGCTTATATGTGCCATGATGAATTTTGTCACATATCTGTACTGTCACCACCCCTCAAACAGTACTAATGGAAGGGCTTCCTACAAAAGGGGTGTATATTGCTTTTTACTGCTAAGTAACGTTCTTTAAGAAAATGATGCACTTTTGAGATCAAGAAAAACTGCTGAACAAACTAGAAGAACACAAGTGCGAGGATCACTACCAGTTTTTCTTGACCTCAAGTTTGTATTACATTCTTAGAAAACATGGAACACATCATGTAATGAAATTTTAATAAATAACTAAAGTTTTGATTCCACTGCTTTTAATCTTCACTTCTTACACAAGTAATGCTCTGTTATTCCTGTTTTACAGGTTACATATAAAACTGCAACTGGTCAAACACTGGACCTTATTACCCACCCAGGGGACAATTTTGAGAATTTTACTATGGAAAGGTATTTTCAATGAATCATGATGTATTGTCACGTTTTGGAAATAAGATATTTTGGTGTCAATAATAATATTGTTGTAATCTTAAATTAAGTACTATCACTGAAACTGTAAGCATCTGTAAGCAGCAGGCTTCAGAGCCTAAACTAGAGTAAAAAGTGGTAGTTGGGATATGTTGTCAAGAGAAGAGAAAACCTGAGCCCACCAATCAACAGCTGTATACCACATCACCCAGTGAAAAACTAGATAAAGATCTTTGAAGATTTGGATATCATATCCCAATCTTTACCAAATGTCTACTGATTCTATAAAAATCATTTGACATGAATAAATTAATTCTAACTAATTAACCTCTAACGCAAACAGCAAATACCGTATTTATTTGACTATGAGCCGAGCTATTTTTCCATTAAATTAAACCACCGAGAGTAAATTTTCCACCAGAGAAGGGGGTTTGGCTTATAGCCGATAAGACCCAAAGACAACAATAAAAATGAGAGCCAAAAACAAGTTTTCTGTGTTATCATTGACTTTTTTATATGTGGTGGCTTGTAAAGGAGCCATTTGCTAGTTTTGCTTCAAGGAAGGTTTCATCAGTCATTGTTGACATCACACTTAACCTGTTTGTTGCCTCACATACCCTACTATAAGCTTGTTATCTCCACAGAAGTCGTCACATTTCCTGTGAATTAATTGGGTCTACTTTGTGATGTTATTTGTGGAAGAAATTCTTCAATAAACTTGAGCAAAACCATCCTGTTTCTGCTTTTGGGATCAAGTACAACCGAGCGTGACTCAAAGCATGTTGCTGGCTTGGTAACCTCTTGCTCACCTAGCCTGCCAGGTCATACAAGATGGCAGGTCGTTTACAACTTCGATCTTTTGTGTTTTGGAAGTGTTTTGAGTTTTTTTGGCATAAAAAGGTTCCAAACATTTCCTAAAAGTTACAAGGTTCGTTAAAATTCCTTTATGGTGAAGGTATGGCATTGAATTTTTTAGATTTTCAGCATAATTCTTGCTGAAGTGTGGCACACAATCCATGCATTTTTTTTTTCTTCACGGAACTTCGGCATTCGATTTTCAAGTCTCGGCTTATAGCCAAGAGTTTTCCGGGTTTTTTTGGTGAACATCTGGTCACTACTCCACTTGCTAAGTTTAGGGTCTCGGCTTATAGCCGGGATCGGCTTATAGACAAATAAATATGGTATTTATTTCCTTCAAAGAATGCAAAGCATCCGAGAGGGATACCGTCCAGCTGACTGACTAATTTGTAACCTCTTGCACGAACATGGATAGCCAGTAGTTTAGACTTTTAGCATTCATGTTTTCGATGCTTTCAGTCAACTCTTACATATCCACACCAATGTCATCATCTTTGAACAGTCCACCTGGCTCAATGGTGCAAATCTTGAGCGCTCTTTGGTCTTGCTATTCTTGAAAAATCTGTAACACCCATTTGTTCTTGTAAACCGTAGATTTTGAATTGGTAACACTCCTCTACCTCATCCATGTTACACAAAAAACTGAATATGTTAAACACTAAATTAAGTTGGATAACTCCCAAATGACACATTCCATCCAAACTGTTTTATCATATTCTATGCTCTATTGTTTAATCAACAAAACGAAACAACAATTATTTATAGTAAATAACAATACACTGTAGTTGGCCACTCGTTTAAGAAGCTATACCTAAAACTCATGCTTTGTGTTTCATCAGGGGTTCCAAACACCTCGAAACAATAAAAGCACTCCACCTTCAGCGCCATGCTTTCATCTATTTCTCAATGTTTGGAACACCTGATGAAACACTTGCACTTGTTTTTGATTTATTACATCAAACCTCTTTGTTAGACAATCAGGCTGAGCTTGCCCAATCTCAGACCAACTCATCAGAATCCTTTATCCTTTTCAAACTGAGACTGCTTTCTTTAGAGAGCACCCCTTTTGGGGGAGTGGGTGGGGTTGGGGGCATACCTTTGCAAAAACCCCTTCCTTCAGTGTGAACTTTTTAAATGAACTTTGCATGTTGCCATTATTGTATAATTGCAATTATAATTGAAATGGGAGATAGAACAACAAGAAAAACCTTCTAGATTATAATCCAGTTATGGCTTGTAGAATATCCATCCTGTATCTCATTGATCATCTCTTTGGGTCACGATTAATGCATTTCCAGGTACGACGACTAGTGTTCAACATTTTTTAGATCTATGCGTATGTAGTTAGTTAAAAAAAATGTTTTTGTTGCAGATATAAAGCGATTGTGAAATTCAAGACTGCCTTTTACTCCTTTTACTTGCCAGTGGCTTTGGCAATGTATATGGTGAGATTTTTCTTCTGTTGGTCCTTGCCAATTGTTCCCTTTGCTATTAAATAATTCTGTTGGGCAATAAAGATGTTTCGGTTTGCTTGGTTGTGTAAATAAGTGAACCCTATCCACTCTAAAGCACATGAAGTACATGTATTATTAGAATTTTCACAAATAATTTCACAATCTTCAAAGGACAGGGAGGAGAAGTAAAATGACCCAGGCTCACCGTAAAATTAATTAATATCCTGGGGCTTGTACCCATCCCTTGTGGTTAAGGGTGACCAAGTACTAATTGTGTCAAGTCATCAACATTATTTAACTTTTTTCGGGGACCCAGACTGTGTTCTTTGTGAACTGTGAATTGTTGTTGTTTATCCTAGGCTGGCATAAAGGACACACAGTCTCATGAAAATGCAAAAGAGATTCTGCTAGCGATGGGAGAGTTTTTTCAAATTCAGGTGAAGAATGCTTGTTCTTGGGCCTTACTAAACATGCTTACTGGTTCCTTCACGTTGGAGTTTTCCATGAATATTCATTATTGATTGATTCCTACCATAGAATAATATTTTTCACATGTAAATTGCTATCAATGAAGGTTAGACTCTGTAAATGAGAAATGTAAGGGATAATGTTGGTCCAAGGAAGAATATATCCAATTCAATCCAACATGTTGCCCTTACTGTGTGAAAAAGAACTTTTACCATTATTTTGCCCTTTCACTTTATCTCAGATTCTCCTAACCCAGGTGCAGGTTGGAGACTTGTTGTGCTGTATTACAAGTTAAAGTACAGGTCATTAATGTTTTAGAGTTAAAATTCTTATGCAACGTTATCACATGCCCTTCCACCTTACCTAAGAAATAAGAACACCACACCTCCATACCAATACCCTGTTTATATTTCTCTCATCCAATGATCACAGGACGACTACCTCGACTGTTATGGGGATCCTGCAGTCACAGGAAAAGTAGGAACAGATATTGAAGAAAGAAAGTGTTCGTGGCTGGTGGTACAGGCCCTGCAGAGAATATCCACGGAACAGATTCAGATACTGAAGGTGCGAATCCTGCAATTCAGGCTCTTGTTTGATTTTCACAAGATAATGATCTCGTCTCCAGGAGCTCAAATAATTATCTAGACCTTTAAGTAGTCCACGCTGGCACATTTTTGTTCTCATTATCCGGCAATTTTTTTTACCTTAATTGTTCGATGAAAGAGAAATATTGAGTCAAAGGGAATTAAAATTGGCGAAAACGTCATTATTGTTTAACTGCAGACCGATTTCACAGCCTCTGGGAATGTGTGTTGTGTACGAACAATAGTTGGGAGTGTTTTCTTTTCACAACAAAGATTGCAAGAAAAAGCTTGAGAAGGAATCGAACCCATACCTTTGTCGATATGGATGCAATACTCTGCTTATTGAGTCATCAAAAGTACTGGGAGCTGGTTTTTGTAGTTAAGCTGTTGTGTAAAAAAAACAACAACAACAACAACAAACTGCCATTTTACTCCACGTATTGAAAGACAAAAGGTCTTTCTTTCTTTGATCATTTTTTTGTTTTGCTTTCATCGTTTATCCAGGACAATTATGGAGTGAAAAGCACCGAAGCGCCAGATAAAGTCAAGGCATTATACCATGAACTAAACCTGAGGAAACACTATCAAGAATATGAAGAGGAGAGTTACAAGAACATTCTTGAACTCATTTCAGAGAAATCTGCGAATCTACCGAAGGAAATGTTCTTAGAATTTGTAAAGAAAATCTATAAGCGAGATAAATGAGAAAACAAGAACAACAATGGGAAATCAATTTTATGAATTTTCAATTTTGTTGCCTCATTGCCACAGAGATGTGTCAAGTTCTTGCGCTATAGTTGATTGATTGATTAATTTATTTCTAGTTGTAATCAAATCATCGGGGACTGTAGGACGGTCAATTTTTTATATTTAGTCATGTGTCAAAACACTGTGTAATAAAGCAGGTGAAATAACTAGTGCAAGTTATGTTTTGGTTGCTAAGGATTTAAAGTGTATATGACACAAGATTTTTCATTAGCTTGTTCGAAAGAGCTTTCAAAATGATGAAGAACGGCGTTTATTTTATTGTGATAGCACTCTTGGTTGCCAAGTTATTCAAGATTTTGATTTATGCAAATTAGAGGACTTGTGACGTCACAAGGTGGGTACAAAGTGACAGAAGTAAAATCACAAAATATGGAATATCTGTGCAAATACTAAGTACAGGGTTGAAATTTTGCAGGGTTGATGTGCTGCCAGAACTGTACATTGTGATAGTGGTTATGATGTCACCATAGCAACATACTCGTTACCAGACCTCTACCTTCCCAAATGAAAAATGCCTTATTTATTGCTCCAAGGTCTAATAGACTTTCTTATACTTGTGCTTTGTAATGTCCATATTCGCTCGCACCCACTGAACGAACATCAAGAGCAAATAGAACTTCTTGGGGAGGGAAACTCTGATTTTATCCTTTGGGAAGGTAGAGGTCTGGTAACGAGTATGTTGCTATGGTGACATCATAGCCACTATCACAATGTGTAGTTCTGGCAGCACATCAACCCTGCAAAATTTCAACCCCCGGCTGTAGACTTAGTATTTGCACAGATATTCCATATTTTGTGATTTTACTTCATTTTGGACCCACCTTGTGACGTCACAAGTCCTCTAATCTGCATAAATCAAAATCTTGAATAGCTCGGCAACCAAGATTGCTATCACAATAAAATAAACGCCATTCTTAATCATTTGAAAGCTCTTTCGAACAAGCTAATAAAAAAATTTGAGTCATATACACTTTAACTACGACAAAACTAGAATGTCCCGCAAACACAGGAAGCTTTTGTGTGCGTGGGCTGTCTCAAAGTTCTTGTCACGTTGCTGCCTTCACACTGAAAGCGTTGTGCGGCTGTAATTCATGTACCCCGATGCGGCGCCGTTTCAAACCTGTCGAATTGCAATTCAAGTCTCAAAATGATCAAAATTAAACACCACTGGACTATTTTGCCGATATACCCTGGGGACGAGTCTAAACGCCTGTCACCCTTTAGCATGAGATCATGCCCTCTCAAAAAAAAAAACGATGCCTGATCGTAGGTTAGTTACCCTTTGGCTCTGGTTATCTCAGTGCGGTACCTTCTGACCAAACCATTTTAATGTATAAAAAGGTGTCCAGCCAGAAAATTTGGAACTTTTGGAAATAAAAAACACGATGTAGCAAACTTCCAAATCTGAGCCCAGCTGTTCAAAGCAGGATTAAGCTAATCCTGGATTGGTGTAAAATTTGATTCCAGCTTTTAAATTACCAGTCAAAATTAAATTTCTTTCAAGAATCTTTTTTCTCTAAAGCTTAAAAGTGGCTCCCCAAAACATCACGGGGCGAAGCCTAAAAACCTAAAAATCGCCAGAATAAGGTCCATTTTAAGTTGTTAAGCAAAATTCAAGACCGCGCTCAAAACTTGAGAACGTAAATGTCCATCACTAATCATCCGAGGTTTAATAAAAAAATTGAAGCATTGTTTAGATGTTAAGGGAAGCGTCTACCGCAGCTTTTAGTCAAAGAACAAAGTAACAAAAGGACAATGGGCGGAATCAAGTCACCTACATATCACACCTTCCCTTTTATGCTTGAAAAACAATGGGTTCTGCTATATAAACGGCCCTTGCATTACAGTTCTCTTCATTTTCAATTCGATCATCCAATTGACTGTAGCTGATCATCTCTCTTTTCCCTGCGGAATATTTGTCATGGCGTGCAGTCGAGTCAAAGTCTAAGGCATCTTTCACAAGATGCTCCGTAAATGCTGGGATTGCGAATTTGACTGGAGTCTTTTTCCTGAAAACATCCACAAGGTGAGCTTCATTTCAGCTTTCTTCAGTGCCCGTACTAACGGTCCCAGCGTTGCTGGCAAACAATACCCAACACAACATTCATTATGTACTCAACTAAGCTGTTTGGCGCAAAAATGTCGGGAGACTTTGCACGGTCCTTTAATGCCGGTTAGTCGGGAATCTCGTCAAGTTCTCCCCAAGGCATTTTCGTCGGGATTTCACGGCTGTCATCAAACGATTTTCGTCTTGATTGCTAGCCTTTCTTAAAGTTTTCAAGCCCTTGAATTCTACCTGAAATTGCACTTTACGGATGAACTCTAGTCGGGGAGATCGTTTGAAGGAAGAAATTGAAAGTGCAGTCTTAAGTAAGAAAGTCTCCTTTGGAATAGCTATATGCATGCAGGCCGGTAGGAGGAGGAGAGCGACAGTAAGAGATGCACGCCTTTCTGAAGAATAAAATCTTAAGGTTTGAAAATGTTCTTATTACTGAGATTTACGTGACTGATGTATTTCTTCTCTAGGGATGTGTGGCCATTGGCAGCCATTTGGGTGTCCCACCACTTGCTGTTCTCGCTGGAATACAAAGCGTTTTGTCATTTCTTATCGTTGATGCTGATATGCATGTACCGTACACCAACCTGAGTGAATCGGAGATAGTTTGGTTCGTTATCGGCATATCTGCAGGTACGAAACCGTAAAGCTTGTGGGATGTGGCTGGAGTGACAACTGAGGATACTTCACAAATTAATGTGATCACATTAATTTGTGAAGTATCCTCAGTTGTCACTCCAGCCACATCCCACAAGCTTTACGTTTTCATTGCTTGTTTTTTTGATATGTGGGTACTTGAGCCTGAGCATTAGCTATGCCATGCTGATGAGGCCTAACCAGGCCGAAACAGCTGTCCATGGTTGCTAATGCTTGGGGTCAGTCTTTGCTTTGGTAGATTTAAGGGGTAATACCCGCTACCTTGTGGCCTTAGTGCCCTTAGAGTGGCTTCAGCTTACTTGATCACATTAATTTGTGAAGTATCCATATCTGCAGGCACGTTAACACTGCATGCGTCGTGCCTCATTTTGAAAGTGGAATCAAAATCTTGTAGCCCCGAACCCCCCCCCCCGGGGGGGGAGGGGATGCTACTCCGCCCCGCACGAAAGGGGTACCTTTTTCACGCTTCAGGGATTTCACGAGTCGAAGTATATGAAAGGGTAGGGAAATCTGTCATTTTGGTATTTAAAATGGCCTTTCATTTAAATATTTCGACACACATACCTTATGACTGTACTGTTTTAATTTAAGGTGATTCCTTGCAATTGCATGGCGCATCCTTACTACGCATAATTTATGGCGTCATTTAGAGCGCGCACGAGCGCGTGCACATTAGAAACATGGCGTATTTGCCTTGACATTTGAGCTTTGTCAGCCAAAATTTTCCCTTTGCGGTCATGTTGCAAAGAAACGAGCACGGTGACCCCCCTCTTTTTATTGGTGTTACTTACTCGTAATAGGCACACGAAAAACATATTCAGTAAGGAGAAAAAAAGTTTAATAGTAGAAGTTGGATTATTTATGTATAAATGACGTGAAACTCTGCATTTGCAGCCAGAGAGGAGTATGCGATCATGATGCAGTGGTCCAATTTGCTTACCTTATTTCGGACAATTTGAAATCATTACACTGAAAGATTATAGCCCAGAGAAACAATTAGGCTCCAGGTTTCAGTACTCTACATAGTTTTTGCTACGTTTTTGCTACGTAATAACAATTTTTGGGGGTTGTTCAAGTTTCGAACATTTGTTGCGCAACTCAGTAAAAACACTTAAAATAACGGGCATGCAGGGCGAAAACAAGCACAGGGCCCCCATCTTTTTATTGCATATTTTCAATGTCCGATGCATAACTATCAACTGTGCCAAGTTTGAAAAAAATCTGGATAGTAGGTCATTTTTAAGGGAATTACCTTAATTTATTGAACGCTACATGAAAATGGCAAGAAGACTTCCTGTTTTAGGTATACGAAAGGGGTACCATTTGTCAATGGAAGGCCAGTATGCGAAAGGGGCACCTTTCCTGTCAAAAATGGTATATAAAAGGGTAAGGGGTCAGACCTCGGGGCGGAGCCTCCCCGGGGCTCCGAACTGTACCGGCTTTCTGCTGCTGTTTGAGAAAGCAAAGCACTTAGCACCGGTCCGAAAATCCTTCTCCAAAAGTGTTAGTTAATTAAGTTGTCTTAAAATATCGCTAACTCTAACATTTTACTCGTAGGAACTGTTAGTTAATTAAGTTGTCTTAACATAACACTGACCCTAACATTTTACGCGTAGGAGCTGGGAAGACGAACCTGCTGAAGTACTAATTGCCTCAAAAACGTGCAAAAAAGATTAGAGGAAGAGGAGATCTCCGTAAAGAGTTGGCTGTTTAGTGACCAGGCTTTCGAGAAACTTGGCGAATTACTGTTTCACGAATTGATTTTTGGGGACGACAAAGAAGGGTCAAGAAAGGATGGTATGTAACAGAATAAAAGCTTAGAGCGGGATTTTTTATTGAGTGTCAAGGAATTATTCTGTGCCCAATAACAAAAGACATGGACAACGCATTGAACTTATTAGAATTCGAAGTAATTACATGACACAGGCGGGAAAATGAGCAAGTTTGGATTAGTTTTGGTCTTGCTTCTTATTGGTTAAAAATGCGGCGCGAGTTTTTACTAACCAATCACAAATTAGCAATCACAGAAAGTGGTTGTCAATTGAATATCGAAAGTAGAGCGCCTTTAAATTGAGTGTCGTAAAACCGAAACCAAAGCAATTACTATGACCAATCACAACAGAAGTAAGCAGTGCAATGAGCCAATCAGAATACGAAGCAATTACATGTAGCCGGCGTAAAGCGCGGGAAAATACGCGCGTGCAAGTCACGATTGCTTTTGGTTTTGCTTCTCATTGGTTGAGAACGTGGCGCGAGTTTTTATGGCCAATCACAGAGCGAAGCAATGCAAAACCAAAGCAAAACAAGAATTATTTTCGACACTCAATTGAAAACCGGTCTAAATTGCGTTTGCTTTGGTTTTGCATTGCTTTCCCCAGTGATTGGCCAGCAAAACTCGCGCCACTTTTTCAACCAATGAGAAGCAAAAAACAAAACCAATGGCGACTTGCACGCGCGTGTTTCCCGCCCTTTACGCCGGCTGCATCTAACTGCTTAGTAAGGTTCATTGCGCTGTTTGTGTCTGTTGTGATTGGCCTTAGAAATTGCATTGTTTTTGGTTTTATGATAGTCTCAATCGAAACGCGCTCGAACTACGCTCTAACAAAGTCTAGCTAAACGAAAGAAAACGTTAGTTTCTTTCGACCCTCGATGTTGAAAAGCGCTTTATCTGCTCTGTAGGACTAAAGAAATCCATACCTCCGTTTGAAAGGTCACACTTTTAAGGATGAGTTTCATCTCGTTTAGCTTGCATGCTCTCCAATTTCACAAATAGTTGGCTTGCAAAACAGAGATAAGTCTGTTGGAAAGCTTTGGGAATTAATTGCAGATTTAGTGATGATGCTCAGAGAATTTTACACATGCCATTTTACGATACACCGCTTAGCTTAGAAAGAAATTTCCTAAGACTTCGAGAGAAGGATAGAAGTTCCGATTATTTATCGCGAATCAGTGATATTCCAGCATTGTCTATAAACTTACATGAGGAGTTATTGTTTGCGAAGCTAATCGAAGCGATCGTGAAGAAAATGAATATATTTACGTGCTGTTTTCGATCTTGGCGATCGTTAACTAACGGCACTGTTTGCGATATCATAAAGCGACTCCTTGCATGTTACTTGAAATTGTTGGCTTTCTTTTGTGGTGGTTGCGCGACCTGCCAAACATTCGAAAACATGGATGTGACTCGGGAATCTTGAAACCTTTCAGCTGTGAAAACATGGTCATAGCACGGTCATAGCCCAACGCTTTAAATTGTTTTATTGATACGGTTAGAGCGGTTTTCAATTGAGTGTCGAAAGTAATTATGGTTTTGCTTTGGTTTTGCATTGCTTCGCGCTGTGATTGGACAGGAAAACTCGGGGCACTTTCTCAACCAATGAGAAGCAAAACCAAAACTAATCGCGTCTTGCACGCGCGTATTTTCCCGCCCTTTGCGCCGGCTTCATGTAATTGCTTCGCATTCTGATTGGCTCATTACGTTGTTTGCGATTGTTGTGATTGGTCAGAGTAATTGCTTTGGTTTCTGTTTTACGACACTCAATTGAAAAGCGCTCTATTTTTGTTAGTCTTTTACAAAGGAATGTAGAGAGAGGGTCTTATTTTACCGATGGCAGGGCCGGGTTGTTCGAAAGCTAATTAACCCTAATCCAAGATTTAAAATTAACCAAGGGGTTTATTTCTCTATCCAGAAAGGTTGTTCAACGCTGACTTAGAGGACGTCAATCCTGAACAGCAAAAAGCAGCAAAAGAAAGTTTCTTTCAAAAGTTGAAAACTGCAACCAAAGTTTACGCTAATCCTAGATTAAGTTAATCGGCTTTCGAACAACCGGGCACTGGGTGTATCGGTATTGCCGGTGTCTCACTCGAACAAAACTCCCTCCAGTTCGATGCATCAGATGATGGAATATCAGCAATTTGGCATTCTGAAATATGTATGTGTTCAAATATGTATTTTAACTTGGAGGAAACTCTAATTCTCGAAAGGACCGACGTCAACCTGCTATGGCTGTCCCTTCGTCTGATGACAGTGTAAACAAGGAGCATCCCTCAAGCTTTCTGAGCATCTTCCCCCGTCCAGTCCATGATGGTTTCGAGTCTGCAGTAACCGGTTCTAATCCGGAAAATGTTGAAGCCTGCAAAGACGTGACAGCTCTGCTTGGTAAGATAGAAGTTTGGCATCAATGTGACCTGACTTTTGCTTTGTCGAACATTCAGAGGAAAGAGGGAGGAAACCGATTTCGGCCAGTTAAAATTCTATGATCCTTGAAGAAATTCATCAGGCTAGTTAAGTTAATTAGTCGATTTAAATGTTCTTAAAACATAGCCAGTCTTAACGTCTTAATGATGCTGACAGTTTCGATGACTGTCAGCCATCGGCATCTTTATCAAAACCTTTTTTTCAAGTTTTGATAAAGATGGCTGACAGTCATCGAAACTATCAGCATCATTAAGACGTTAAGACTGGCTATGTTTTAAGAACATTTAAATCAAAATTCTATGATTTTTAACACTGTAAAGCTGTGATGTATAAGCGTTATATAAAAGTTTATTATTTTTTCTGTCTTCAAAGAGTGAAATGTGAGCTCAACATGACCAGTAATGAGACTTTTGTTGTCTTTCTTTTTTGTTAAACAGAAGACGTCTTGGTCATGATTTTCAAGGAAAATGCACGATTAGGATTGGTCTCCACTGTAGCTGAAGAATACATCATTGAAGTGAGTGAGAACGAAGTCTTCTCTAAAGCCTACAAGGAGTGTCAGGAAGAGCTTACACCCGTGAATTTCCTTTGGGATTTTTTTGTTTATGGTTAGTGAAGTCAGTATTAGATAATTATATAAGAGCACTCTTCAATCAAGAGCAGTCAGAAGCGTACGCTTCTGGTGCAGTATAGAAATAAAATAACAAATACCGTAAAAGCTCTATTAAGCCCCCGGGGGGCTTATTTAATTTCAGGCCTCCTTAACGGGGGAGCTTATTAGAGAGGGCCGTTTTCGTCTTCAAAAACCTTTTCTACAAAACTGAAACAACTGCAGTGAAACTTTATTATTTAATAAAGAGCAGTAAACAGTATTGCGTGTTTGAGTGTACATTTGTTTAAAAACAAATCCACTGGGCCGCATGAAGTGGATTTTGATAATAGGGAATAGGAGGGACTAATTACAAAATCTCGTGTCCTAAAAGGGGGGAGGGAGTTATTAGAGATGGGGGCTTATTACAAAAACCGACTTCCAAATGGGGGGCTTATTAGAGAGAGGGGGGGCTTAATAGAGCTTTTACGGTACTTACCCTTCGTTGACCAATGATGACAAACGCAAGCGACTCCATAGACCAATTAAGCGCGACAAAGCGTTCGTCAGCTCAAAATGTTTAACGAAATTTTGGTCTCCAAAAATATTTTTAAACCCGTTTTTTTTCCTGAGGGGTGGTAATGTCGTTCAAAGTAGCTCCATATCTTTCTTGTAAAAATTTCAATGGTTTCCTTTTAAAATTGTAAATCTAATATCTGGTAATGTACGTTGTAAACGTGAAATAGTACATTTGCTCCCATCACCTCTGATTCTCCTCTTCCATTCCCCTTTCAAATGCCTTTCAGGGTGGCATTAAACACGCCGCGGAAATACTTTAGACTTCCGATTAAATTCCTAAAGTCGGATTCTTTTTTTTTTTTTTCTTTTTTTCTTTTCTTTTCTTTTCTTTTTTTTTTTTTTTTTTTTCACGCTCCTAGCATTTATTTCACCACTTATGTTAATGAAGACTTTTTTTAATTTTCAGAAATGTATGCAAAAGCCGTTGGGCAGTTCCTCCGCGTGGCAATCACACACAGCAAGCTGCCACTGGGATAGTGAAGCTTTGTATAAAGCACACTTGTATTGTTGGGGGAAGAGATTAAATTTAATTCATCCGTTCAAGTGTGCTCGGTCATTTTTTTGTCGCCCTTTGTTCGTTGTGTCTATGCATGGACCGTTTGGTCTTTTGACCTTTGTACTGTCCTGCTGGGAAACAATCGAGTAATCTTCGTTTGGAATGACCCCTGAGTCGCATCAAGCCGGTGATAGGTTTTTGCAGCTGTAGAGCGAAAATGAGTGTTGTTACAAAGATAGCGTAGCTAGAGTTGACAGGTATCCCCTAAGTGAGGATGTAATTAAAAGCCGCAAACTTTAGTTACTGACAAGGAGTGATGATCGACATGAACTACTTCTGTTTCGTGTATATCTGCATTGGTAACTCCTAAGCTCCAGCTAAGCACTTTGACATTCTTGCAATACACTAATGTTTTGTTGTGATAACAACGTAAACAATGCTGAGACGAGCATTATTTGATTTCAGGCCAACAGTGAAACGTTGCCAGAAAAATCGGAGTTTTATGGCCTTCAGAGAGTATCAGAGCAGTCGTAAAATCACAACCAAAGCAATTACTTCAGCCAATCAAAACAGACCGAAACAGTGCAATGATCCAATAAGAATTCGAGGTAATTACACGTAACCGGCACAAAGGGCAGGAAAATGCGCGCTTGCAAATTTTGATCTTCATATTAAAAACCGCTCTACACATATACTAGCATGCCTGTAGTTGTGTTAAGTTCTGGTTTTAAGCGTCTGATATAGTTTATATTGATTTATAGTTAAAAACCATACGAAGATTTAGCAGAATCCTACCCTGGGTGCCAGAGGTTTTCTTCTCGTTGGGGGCGACAGAATTGAGCTGCGAAGCAGAGAAAGCGCTCCTAGCCGCTGGTGAGCGAGAAGACCTCTGGCATCCAGGGTAGCAGAATCCAGAATCTTTAAAAAAATGTCAGACGTGCACAGTCAATCAGGAGAACTAAATCAATTGTTTTTGTCGGTAGAAAAACGCTATTTGACCCTTGTGGAGAAATAATATACTAAAATAACATATTAAACTGAAGGCCGGAACATATCTCGTGACAGGCTTTAGCATTCTCCGAATCTCCCAGATGTTGACATTTCAAGAGTGCTAGTAAGCCTACTCAACTTTCCTTTGTAACGATTTAGGAATTTAATAGCCTGTTTACAGCCGGTTCCGAAACTTTGAGGTGCCATTGCCTCGGAAAACTTTTTTACCAACACCATTTAATTTGGGTATTACTTCAGAGCTGGTTACTGGTCCTCCAAACTGGTATTCATCTGAAACAAGACGGCTGGATACCAGAGGGCTGGATACGACGGTTTTCTTTTGTGGTCTGGTATCTATATAATCCTCGCGGTAAATACTTTGAAGTTATGTAGAGTATAGATCGTTTTCACTCACGTGACCAAAAGCCTAGTAACCGTCGCTACGCCGCCATATTGGTGGAGTAAAACTGTAAACAAACCGAGTCGCGTCTTCAAGTGCTGTGAAGATGGTTTTTTGCATGGTAGTTGATTGTACAAGCGAAAGCGCTCCAGGTAAAGATCTTCATTTTTCCCGAGTCCCATCAGTAGTCAAAAACCAAGGAGAAGAAGCGGGAAAATTATCCTTTGAACCTTACAAATGTAAATAGTTAACTGGACAAACCTCCACCAGTTGGGGTTTTCAACCAAGTCACGTTTAAATACACCTTCTCAGTTTTCCCTTATTTGAGAGGAGTGCTGCAAACTAGATTGGAGTGCACTTACTTTAAAAATGCGCCAATCACCTCGATCAATGCGTGTAAAACAAAACTTGATCTTAAATATTCAGGCGTCGTGTCATGTAAAATTTTGTACAACGTAATAGATTTCTTTTCTAATATTTTATGCCAGAGTTCTTTGGCATGAGCTAAAATATTGAAACTTACATACAAAGTTGGGCAGCATGGTACCCATCATGCACTGGTAACGGTCGAAGAAATAGGATCCGACGAAATATCAATTTCGTCACGATGTTCATTACTCGAACGACATAAATCACATTTTGCATGTATTAGTTCTACGAGTTAGAGTTACGAATCGAGAAGAGCTCTACGCTTTAAAGGTCATTAAGGTCAGTGTTCTGATTTCTAGTGATACTGGTGATACAGACTTATCGGTTGTCTATTCAGCAAAGGTCTTTAAGCTTACTTGAGCCCCCAACTCGACGTAAATTAATATTTAAACGTAGCCTCGCTAGCTCTTCAATGACCTTCAATGGAAATGGGGTATCGATTTTAAACCATTTTGGTCTGAAATAGGGTATGATTTGTGCACTCCAGTCTCGAATTTGATATGTTTTTTCGAAGAAGCTACTTCTTCATCATTAGTCGATAAGACCATCAACAAAAGCCCTTCCTTTTTGTCTTTTAATTGTGTTTACACCATCCGTGCAATTTTTCTGGGAGTAAGCCCCCCCCCCGGGAGGGGGGGGATCGAAGTCCGCCGAATGGTGCGGTGCGAAACATGATCACTCTGTTTACCTAGCACGTGACATAGTAAAATGTTTTCTACCGCTTTCAGTGAACGTTCCGTTGGTTAAGGCCCTGTTTACAAGCAGGGAGGGTAGCCCTAGTCTGCCTAGTGCCTAGGGTTATCCTAGCAGGAGGGTCAAATGAAGATAGCCCGGGTTTACAAGCAAAATGTCGCAGGTAGGGTTACTCTGGCACCCAGGACAACTGAATTGCATCAAAATGGTCGACAAGAGATGACGGTTCTGCTAAGTACTTCGATTCTCCTTTCGTGCTGCCTGTTATTGCTCCTTTCGAGTGTCATTATTTCTAGACAACGACAACAAGTTACCATACAATACTTCATTCGCGGGAATGACTTGAATGCAACATGTGAAACGGGAGAGTGATTCGACGAAGACGATTACGAAGAAAACTTAGCCGTACAGATCATTGATGGAAGAAGTTATTCGAGGGAAGGATGCTTACCTACTTTGCACTTGAAATGTTTTCTGTTTAGCTGCCTTATAAACACGTTAATAAAAAGAACAAAGAAATGTGGGAGCGCTAGGGTTACCCTCCTGCTAGGGTTACCCTAGTACTAGGGTTACCTTACCTGCTTGTAAACAGGGCCTAAATAAAGACCGCTGTCGAAGTAATCGTCAAGAATACAGCTGCAATATGGCTCAGGAATTGAAAATGTATGGATACTGAGTTTTTACCCTTAACTGCGCAAAAATTGCGCATTTATTTCATTTGCAACGGTTTTTCCTTTGCGTACTGAACTATTTTCTCTCACTCACCATTTTGCTGAAAAACTTCTTACCGGGTCTGGTAACTGTGCCCGTCACGGGAATGACAGACCTTCTGAGCTGACTGATTGAGTTTGAATTTGATTGATTGATTTTATCCTATCAGTATGAAATATTTTACACTTTGATTGATGTTATACTATCAGAAGAAGCAGTCACGTGCTTAGTTCGGAATAAATAGTTGATACAGGTTTTTGTTATATAATTCCGTCTCGTGTTTTAGTCCATTTTGCCCCGCTACACACCGGATTCTGTTTCCCCAATTTTTACACCGTTTCAAATATCAGTTTTTGGAATGTTCGTCCGATTACTTGTAAATTAACTGCTATGAGAAATTTCTAGCATACCAGGTTTCTGGCATTTGGAATGGGACAGCTACTAATTTATGATCTGTGTATGGAACTACAGAGAAATTCTACAACTTACCTTAAATATTACATGAAATTTTTGCGACATGTTTATTTCGCGATTTCACAAGGTGCTTATTTCTGGACACTTAAATTTCGAAATTTGGCGGAAATTTTCCGATTCTGAATCACTTTGATTTCGCGTTTTTGAGTAAGACTTAATTTATAACTTGTCCTTGAATCAAATAAAAAACTACTTCATTTTATTAACAACCGTAAAAGCCACTAAGAGGTTTAAGCAGCCAGTGGAACAGCACAACAAGCCAGAGCCAGTAAATGGATGGTTTGAGGACTGTTCAAAAGAAATACTGCCTGCAACAGAGGAAGAAAATAATACTGATGAGGAGGATCAAGACGTTGCCTCAGGCTAGAATAGTTAAAAATATGATTTTCTGAAGGTTTCATTGCTAATAAACTTGTTCTTTCTTAATTATTGACATAATGTGAAGATGTGAGTCACCTCAGTTATTTTCGCGTCACGTTATGTTCGCAACACTTATTGTTCGCGTCACTTTAATTTTGCAAATCTTTTAAAATCGCAACATTCGCGAAATTAACGTGTCACGAAAACCTTATGCAATAAAGTACCTATCCCATGTCCAGCCACTCACAATAACATATATTTGTTATTATGATGAAATACAGATCGTACCATTTGATTCAGTGCACAATTGATAAGCTTGGTTGGCCTGTGCTGCAAACAACCCCTCAAAAGTGTAGCTTGGTAACCACCCACATTTATGTAATATGAATTTATACATTAATGAGCATAATTTGGATGACCTTCGAAAGAAAATCTTCACAGATTATATAATTTTTTAATTGCCTAAAAACTTTCTAAAGGGCTTATAATACAAATAACAATTGCTTGGTAACCAGGCAATTTTGAAACATTTTATGAAGGAAAATAAGCAATTATCATTCAGGGAAATCCTTGCATTAATTTTGAGCCATTTTACACTTCAAAACTGTCAAAAATACTATTTTGAGACAAAAAGCCTGGTTACCAAGCACAGCATTGTGAAGATGAAAAGTATTTCCCAGTTTATACATTAACGAGAAGTTTCTTTCTTGGGCACCCATCCCAGATTTAATACTCATATCCCAAGAAAATTGCATACAAAGTTTGGTACTTTTGTCCGCTATGTCACAATTCGTCTCAAATTTTGCGTTAAGCCACTAGACTAAACCGGGCAGTTGTTGATCGCCATTATAATTCAATAGAAAGGTCAAGCTTTCCAAGAGTGGCTACCACTTTAAAATTAGCGTGTTTACTAATATTCTACGATCTTCTTGAGTTCGATTGTTCATCATCCAGTGCCTTATGAAAGCTAAAAAAAGGCATACTGCAAAGATTTCGGAAAATTCTCTCCTTTAAATATTTCTCAAACTAAAAAATACAGCGCAAGACGTGTGGAGGGTAACTCGCGCCATTTCCTTAACCAATGAGAAGCAACGAAAACAATCGTGACTTGCGCGCGTTTTCCCGTGTTTGGCAGCGTGTTTGCTTCGTATTGAAAACCGCTCTAAACTGGACGCGGGTTGATCAGTGCTTGTGAAGGAAAAGGTGCAAGGTAAGGATGGGGTTGAATGAGAAAGAGAAGGGGGTAGCTTACTAACTTTCTCTTTCTAAAAGAGAGCTAATTTTAGGGAGGTGGCGTACGTCTGAGACGATTGCAATAGCGCTTTTGTTATTTTGATTGAATTCTCAACTTGGGTTCCTTTGTCACTTTCGGTTCAATGATTAATCCAATTTTTGTTTTTTTCCCAAAATATTCGGTACAATTTTTAAATAATAAAGAGAAAATGGAGAGTTGCGATGACTTTGAATAGCTTGGAACCCTGAACTTGAGCGCTTGGAGCCAAAAGTCCGTTTTTTGTTGTTTTGGAGTGACATAGATTCGTTGAAGCCACGTGTTTATTTAAGTTTATTCACTTTTTTCTTTCCGTTTATGTAATTCGTGCATGTCATGCAATTTGTACTTTCACGTTAGCTTAATGCAATTAAATCAGCTTTTGTCTCTGGAGTTGTGTTATAGATCTTACAAGTTTCGTATTTATAAGCCTAATTAACGACGAGGCTCTTCAAAAAGCTGTCAAGAAAATGTCAAAAACTAGCATGCTTCACACTTCGTTTGAAAAAGTTATAGATCTCCGTCCAAAGACTGTAAACAACGAAGTTTCGGCGTCTAACTTGAGTAATTCTCAAGTTTTTTTGTTTGAACTGGTAAGAATCAGCGTTTGGACGTTAAAAACAGCGAAATGAGTTACAGGGCTGGCTTTTATAATTTCATAGTGGACGGGTTTGCGAGGGATAAGCTCGCGTGGCTTCGCAAGCACCGTTTTGCCTCTGAGAATCTTAAAATTAGCGTTGATTCAACAGCTACATCTCTCCCAAAAAAGCGATCTCATATGTAAATTTGCCTCTTCAGCTACTTTCAGGAGGCGAACCAGGTTATATTTTTCCAACGCTTTAAAAAGGAATTCGGCTTCGAAATTATTTCTGAGGGTAGGGGCTTGGGACCAGTTACAATTGAAATTCTCTTGTTATAGGAAAATCTTAACCTGAGGCCTTGCCGTATATGTAAATAGAACAAATGTGGCCTTTCTTTCCTAATTTTCATAATCCATAAATCGACCCGTGGGCATAACGGGAGATTTTCGAATGCCCTCTCGCTTAGCTGCGCTTAGTCAATCAGGGCGCGCGTTATAATCACGTAATCCCGTTTCGTTAGCACATTGTAGTCGTATTTTGTGATTTTGTCACTAGCTTGTTAGTTTTCCAACTTGTGCAGTATTTTGTTATCACCTTCTTGAGAAAGTCAAATCGTTAGCGAAGGAGTCGTGTGTTAGTTTTTACTTATTTTTCTGTCAAACGTCTTTAATAAAGACCCATCACAAACCGGAGTAGTTAACAAAATTGGCTACAAACACTAGCTATATAATAAATATTAAATGAAGAATGATCCTCGCATTTGTGAACGCAATTTATGCAATTGCGAAAAGAAGCCTGAAAAAAAAAATTCAGGACTTCATCTCATATATCATTCACATAATAAATATTGCTAACCAGCCAAGCTAACATCCCCTTTTATGGATTTATTTTAGAAATGGGTTTGACGGCGGACGAACTCTTCGAGAAAATCGGCAGTTTTGGGCGCTTCCAGCTTATTGTACTTGTCATTTTCAACATCATCGAATGGTTTTGGTTCGGATGGCCTGTCTTACTTATGACGTTTATTGCTGCGGAACCAAAATGGCGTTGTGTTGGTAGTCAAGATAACGGCATTAACAGCAGTGGCAGTATCAAAAGCAGTGGTAGTATCAATGGTAGTTTCAATGGTAGTGCTAACAGCAACAGTGTCCTCTGCCCGCTTAGTGAAGCCATTGGACCTGGGCACAAAAACTACAGCTTGCGGTGTAATATCCCGAGAGACTCATGGGAATTCCTACATGATTTCACTTCCGTAGTGACACAGGTAAATCCAGAAACTGACTTATTCGAGGGTACAAAGGGAGGTGGGATGAAGGAGAGAGTGGGGTGATAGCGTTTCAAGTGGGTGGGGCGAAATCGTGAACATTTAATTAGCAAATAAGGCAAAAATGTCAATCGCAGAGACAAAATAGCTGTGGACATGCCAGCTTTCGTTTTGACAATTAAATGAACGACAGCGTCAACAAGACCGCCAACTGCATGCACCTGTCCCTTTTGTGTTCCACCAACACTCTCCAAAAGACGGCAAGGTGTAAGGACAACACGTGCACTCAAAGCCACTGTGTAAAGAGATTAAGCCAGAAACATAACAACTGCAAATTTACCTTCCTAGCCTTTTTTCTTTATAGTTTGATCTGGTCTGCGACAAAGCCATCTATGGAACGATATCCTCTTCTCTGATATTCGCTGGTTGGATCATTGGGGCCATTGTTGTTGGAACATTGGCAGATAAATATGGAAGGAAAATCATGGTCTTTTTATTTGGGATTCTTTGTGCCATCTTCAGCCTTTTGTCAGCTTTTCCAAACACTTACTGGCTCTTTGCGTTGTTCCGACTGATTGTTGGTATTTCTATTGGTATGTATAGTAGCGATAGAATATACGGTGTGCTGCTATTGATTTAGTAACAATCAACTGTAAGCTGTGTTGACATCTGAGGCATCGAATTCGACGGCTACATTGGCAGTAGATTCAGATAGCGGATCCAAAGTTCATCCCCAATTATCACGGAAAAAGAACAAACAAACAAATAATAAACAAACGAAAGATATAGGCTTTGGCTATCTTTGCTAAAAGATATTCTCAAACGTCAGCTCTCGCATCAATTCAGTTTTAATGACGGCAATTACCCATATCAATACAGTCGATAAAACTGAACAAAGCGTTGATTGAGCATGAGAGTGAAAATACGTTCCTTTGCGGAGAAAGGAATTAAATTTTTGTTTCAGTTTGTGATAAAACGTTTCACCTTTGTTTAGTTTCTCGCATACCTCGACATCCGTTATATTTTTTCAGGGGGTGGTGGAATGAGTGTCTTTGTACTTATTGCCGAACTTGTGGGTCCTCGACACAGAAGTCTCATGGGAACTTCCCTATGGTACTGCTGGACTCTGTCCCTCATTGCTTTGGCGGGAGTCGCGTATCTTGTCAGGAGCTGGAGAACTTTGTGCATAGTGACGGGAGCACCGGCGATAGCAGTGGCTGGCTTCTGGTTGTAAGTATCCAAGCGGACAATGGGGGCATCATTTTGTACTGAAAATGTGATTACCCTTCAATAGATTTTCTTGATCTTTGCATCTATTGTGTTGTAACAGCACAGAATCAATCAATCAATCAATCAATCAATCAATCAATCAGTCAAACAATCAAGTGAAACTTGGTCATAGAGGCAAGTGAAACTCGTTCATTACATCAGCGTATGGATAGTAACAGGATTAACTATTGACGTCAAAACAAACAAATAAATTTATGCTCCCTGATGCCTACATAGTGAAACAAGCTTAATTGAAACAGCAGTTGCTTAAAATTTAAGTTATCATATTTACGGCAATCTCTTAAAGTGAGTTCGCTAAAGTTGTAAGAAGTTCCCCATAAATAGACTAAATACGAGTCGACAAAGCACATTCGTGATGCACGTAGAACGGGTTACACTACGATCCAACCAATCCGAACCTTTTACTCACCAACATTTAATAATCTCACGCCTTTCAGTCTTAGTCCGGAGTCTCTTCGCTGGTTGTTGGTGAAAGGAAAGATGGAAGAGGCGGAGAAGCTCTACAGAAAAATTGCCCGAGTGAATCGCAAAGAGTTACCTATGGAAGGACTGGAAATAGACACCGGCACGGACAAAGAAACAAGGCTCGGAGATTTTCGGGATTTGTTCAAAAGTCGAAGCCTGACTAAGACAACTCTGATTTCTTGGTTTTGCTGGTAAGTGGATGATTAATTATTGCTTGTACATTGATTGCTCATTGGTCCTCATTGTGAATAAGTGGACGGGATTTTGCAGCGATTGCGACCAATAACGGCAATGGGCTAGTCAACTCGGCTGATTACCTCTCTCCAGCGCCTCTGATGGTCACGGAAACATCTTAAATGGGTCTAATGCGGCCTTTGCGCAAATAACTGACTATGATGATGACGATGATGATGATGATGATGATGATAATGACGAGACCATTAATCAAAGTGGATATTAAACGGAGAGTCTTAGAAACCCTGGCTATTAGATTTATCGAGAAGGCTAGTACTCCGTGTAAGGTAACATAAATCATACTTGACTTAGATTAGGCTAAAATATGGCAAGCTTAGAGAAGAATAAATATTTCCAAATGAATTTGAAATTAATTAATCAAGAAAGAAAAGCAGACAACAGTTGTTACAACAGTGATTTGAACTCATTGGGTTTCAATGAGGGGAGGCTACATATTTTTTCCCTTGGACTTTGCGTTGCATTCCGGACTTTTTTGGTCCAGCTTTAGCCTAACTGCATCTGAAAAGAAAAATCTTTAGTCTTACTATAAAAAGCCAGTTTATTAATTATTTATTCATTAACCAGTAATAATTTATGAAGGAAATACAAAACTGAGAAATTAATGTATAACGAGTGTCTTCATATCTGATATAGAAACGACTAAGTTTTACGGCCGATTTTATAGGCCAAATAACCCAAAATCTTCCCTGCAATCAGAGGCCTCTTCCTTGTATTCAGCGTGCGAGAGAAAGGAGACCTCTGCCATGGGTCGAAACGGTCTGTGTTGAGCATGTGCCGCGGTTTCTTAACAACTGAGCCATCATGTGATGCTTTTAGCACATGATCGGTCAGCCGGCAAATAATACAGGGAGCATGCTATTAAAACCTCTGTCCACGACCGCGGACGGCGGCTTAATCAAAGACCATTTCGACCCTTGGCAGAGGTCTCTTTTCTCCCGCACGCTGAATACAAAGAAAAGAGGCCTCTGCTAGCAAGGAACCCAAAATCTAAATATTAGTGTACGAATGGATAGATTTACAGTTAAACTTTTGAAGCCGTACATTAATTCGCAATTCGTGTTCTATCAAGTCCTCCACTCCTGCCCATTTATCAAACATTACATTAACAATGATTTTCGTTTTGGGTTAATAAAGGTTCGTCAATGCCATGGTATACTATGGCGTGTTTCTCAGCGCGCCTTCCATTGGAGGAAACATGTACCTAAACTTCTTCCTTGCCAGCCTCGTCGAGCTTCCAGCTATCCCAGCAGGCGTATGGATCTACAACAGGTTGGTAACCGTGATCTGCAAAACTATCTTAAGTTGGGCTGGAATAAAAAAAAGAGAGAGATCTCTGATGGTGTAGAAGGCGCTGGAGTAAAATGGGTGCGAGTCAGAGCGGTGCTCTATCCTAACTTGCTTCAGATCGTTCTTTATTACGCAACCTAGTAATAATTAGAGCTTCTAACGGCAAGTTGAAAACACCAAGCTGAGACTAGGACAGCTTCGTTCCTTTCTGCGGCGCACGTTTGAAGAAGCGAGCGACTCCGGAAAGGTCCGATGGGTTTACCACTCTGATTGGTTTTTCAAAAAATACAAACGACCGGAAATAAAACAGAAGTCCAACATGGCGCTGAACTCTAAGCATGCACAATTTAACGGAGTTGCTCGTTTCCCAACCGCTGGTCGAAGGGAACGAATACTCTTGGTGCGAGGCTGAGACTGGGAGTAACACTGATGTGCTGAACATAGCCGGTTTTCAAGTTTAAGTTTCGCTTTCATCATGCCGTAAAATTTTTTATTTCTCAATGTGGTAAAGCAATATTGGATATAGCAATAACTGTTCTGCTAAAAATACTTTTGGTTACAAATTGATTGAAAAATGAGTGAATTGTTTTGTTTCTATGAGAAAGGAACAACTACCTTTCTGAACTGGCCAACGTCAACATTCTTTATTGTACTCTTTCTTTATACAAGAGTGTTTTCTCTTTGTTGAAAGCTTCACATCGAGAAGATGTGTTGTGTTTTTTACGCTAAGTTAGAAAGTCCTGACATCTTTCATTTGGGTGAATAGTTAAACGCACAAATCAGGAATAATATTTCTTCATTGCGGAGGTAGAACGTTAACTGAAATCGTTCAGGGGGTGATATGTTGTAATAATTTTGCGCAGGTTTGGACGAAAGAAAGGAGTTATTGTTCCCATGTTGTTAGCCGCTGTCGGTGCCGCGGGTTCAGTTCTGCTAACGACTGACGATGAATCGAAGAAAGGTAACAGACGTGGGCTGTGTATTAAACATTTTCATGACAGCTGTTTTAGATACGTGCGGTAGAATGCTAGTCCTGCTACGACCGTGAAGGGCAAATTTTGGTCGAAAACTTGTCGGCGGTACGGGAGTAGTGAATGGGTGCAAAATCAGTCTTAGATCCAAGATGAGTCTCACTTGGTTAAAATTGAATGCTAGGAAATAGTTTAACGACTCCGAGAACGTGACTGACAAAAAAAAAAAACATGTTGCATTACTCCACCCTGCTTTTCACCCATCATGTCTTGGTTAGAAATGGGACGCAGATGTGGGCTGCTCTTTCAGATCATATATGATCATAAAGATCATTTGATTGTTAGTTATGCGCGTTCTAAATACGAGGCCTCTCGTGAAGAACTGTTGAATAAAATGTTGATGATGTGTTGAAACCGTTTGCCACCAGCGGCGTTCAACATCGTCAAACAGGGTTCAACAAATTAAAATCGAACGGATGTTGAAGCAAATGTTGAAGCCGTTTGCCCGGGCCTTAAGCACAATTTACCGAGTTTTTTTTTTTTTTTTTCAGAAAAAATGGAGAAGGCGCTGTTTTTTCGACAAACGAAATTACGTACATCGCAGGATATCTGATGACAACGCAAGACGAATACCGAGTCCTTCATGACAATATTTGGAAAGTGTTACTATGTGTCGCATAATAACTGCTGTTATTTGTACCTTTTTTCAGGGTTTCTTGCTGGAAAGATTATACTTTCGATGGTCTGGGCGAAATTCTGGATCATGATTTCATTTGATGGAGTGTTCATTTACTCATCTGAGTTATTTCCCACAGTAGTCAGGTAGGCGGGCATGCAGGCTCACTTGCATACATAAGTGGTTTATCAGCACACACTGGCTGATTTTGAACTTCTCACGCATTTGAAGTCTGTTATTTTTATAACAGTTTTTTTGCTTCTTGTTAGGAATGTCGGTATGAGTTCGTCCACAAGCGCTGCTAGAATTGGCTCGTTTCTTTCTCCGTACGTCGTTTTCTTGGTAAGAAACGTTCACCATATGCTGTTTATTTAGTTTCGGGAGATTTCATATTTTGCTCTATTCTTTGATTGCACTCACGTGATAAGACGGCCATGTTGGTGCCAAAACAATAGAAAAATGTAGCTCAAGGTTTAGGTAAGGTAAATTATTTAAGCTCGATAACGTGGGGAGTGGTTGCCCAATCTCCCGAGCCAGGGTCTCATGTAATAAACGCTCGAGCATTCCGGATCGAATTGGAATTTAGAAGTGTTGGTTTTTGAGAAGAGGGGGAAACCGGAGTACCCGGAGAAAAACCTCTAGGAGCAGAGAAGAGAACCAACAACAAACTCAACCCACATATGACTCTCACCACTACGCCATCTCTGTTCCCCTGATAATAATAGAGTCAAATTCCGAAAAGACTTCTTCGCTATTGTTTTTTTCCACCAACATGGTCGCCGTGACGTCAGGTGCAATCAAAGAATAAACTCTGATCCCGATTTCGAGAAAATAAAGAAAGAAACGTGGCAAATAAGAACAAACACAAGACTTAGGAGTCACTAGGAGATCGGCTCAAGGAAATCGCAAACTTAACTGCACGTGCAATCTAACAGTGCGTACATATGTCACCGCGTATCCCATGGGTGTTCCCACCCGTAGTTAGTGGAAGCACGCTTGTCAATATCCTTGTGCAGCTAAAAGGCCAACTTTAAACAAGCCTTAACTGAACACCATGAAAAAACCGGCCCCTCCTTAAACTGGCCAGTGACTATAACCGTTGACTTTGAAACTAGAGGGAAAAAAGGATTTGTGTTTTGAGAGGATGAACATCGAAATGAGTTCTTCTCTTCAAAAGACTAAAGAGAAAAAGAAGAAGCAAAAACAACAACAACAACGGACAATAACAACAACAACAACGGACAATAACGTTTTGTAAAATAGGCTTTCGTTCGTGTATACATATTAATAATATATTAGGACTGGTCAGCCTCGACAAGTTCGAAATTAAAGCTATTTGCGGCCCAGTCTATTAAGAGTTTTCTTTTCTTTTCATAAAAGTTGTAACTTGACAATGTAATTAACTTGTAATCAACTTGTAATAGTTTGTAATAGTTTGTAATAATAATAAAGTGTTAAAATAATTGGCGTATGCATCTATACGCATAGCTCGTTTGGTGCAAACAAAAGATCTATAAACTGCACCAAAGTCAGAGCAAACAAGTTTAGAAGCAAGTATACCCAACCCATCCAGGATAATTCTACGAATTGAGTCAAAATGTAGGTCATGAAAGTTAATGCAGTCTTTCTGTTTTCCGTAGCAACGAGTGCATCCTCTTCTACCGTATGGAATCATGGGAATTGTGTCTGTGATTGCCGCACTCCTCTGCATTCTACTGCCTGAGACCCGCTTCAAACCGACACTCGAAAATATTAACCAGGCAACAAGTAATGATGACGCTGCTAAGGAGTTAAAGGAAACTGTTACGCTGGGTCACGAGGAAAAGAAGGCACTTTTCCCAGATTCGTCCACTTCAGCAATATAAAGGACGTTTTCGCAATTGGCTAATTTTATAACCCGAACGTCTTTCTAATGGTTTTAAGGGTTAACCAGGCATTAACAATCCTCAGCATACTAAAATATCTAGCCATAATTCGACGTTTGTATTTTTCAACAACTGCAATAAACAATGTTTTATGCACTGCTCAAATGTTCGCATGCTCTTCTGCTTTGAATTTTAGCCGAATTAACGGTTTGCTTGGCGCAGCAGTTTACTTATCATAACTGAATCTTCCGCCGCCTGTCGTGGCAACAATTTGTCGTGTAGGAGGAATTATTGGGTGATAGCAAGGGAATTCTTCCTGTGTTGTTCAGCATGCGCAATATCTGATATATTCAGATTGTGAGATGTACCCAGTGAAGCGATCTTTTGCAACTAGCTGTTGTTTCAGGCGCAGCCAAAGATTTTTGCTATGTTCTTTTCTTGTCTCTTTTTGATAGTCCCGAGTCAGCGCTCCAATGATAACTGGTACTGTTTGCGTTCATATTCCTCACATTCGGCTTTCTTCGATCAAATCATTAAATCTGAGTAAGAACTATGGCTCAAGGTCAAACAATTAGTAGCTTATCTCACTAGGCTTCACAATTAAAAGCTAAGATATTGGAAACAAAATACAGATCCTCAAAATAAATCTAAAGACGTCAATTAAACTTGTGCCCAGAATGCCTCACTACGTCACAAACAGGGGCGTAGCCAGGATTTTTCTACAAGTACTAACAAATCTCCCTTCTTCAAGCCCCCCCCCCCCCTCCCCCCTCCCTTCCCACCTTGAATAAATTTACTTCTACCATCAGTATGGTGGGGTTAAGTTGTAAGCGTAAGCGTTCTTACTTGACATTAGAGAGATTAAGATCGAGGTTTTTCGGCATTTCCCGCGAACCGCGAACGTCAAGAAGTCACGTGACCAGTGCCTTGCCGTCAGGTTTGCGGTTTGAGGCTCACGTTTGTACGGCTAGGCCACGCTCTAGAGGTAAGTGATTTACCGCAAGGTTTTTTGCACCCTAAAACATCACAATCCCACGTTTGAGAGGAAATACTACTTTTTAGAACTCTTTCGCTTATTAATTATCGAATTTTTTTTCATAGAAACGTAATTTTGAAGACGATTTTTCAGCTAAAACAGAAGTGAACGAATATATGAAAACAAACATGGCGTCCGGCTATTTGTTGTTAGAACCATCCGCGAATCTTAACTCCAAATATGGGCAGACGGCTAACTTGAAACCGCTAACCGCAAACCGCGGTTTGCCGTTTGTAGTAAGATGGCCAAACCTGTATCTTAATCTCTCTATTAAATGACAACTAAGTCGTAAAATTCTTTGTTGTTATTTTGAGTTTATAGAAGTGCTCCTATCGCTTATCATAAATCATTTATGATAAGCCACAAAAAAATGATTGGGCTAACAAGTTAATGGTATCTCAGACTTTTATTAAAAAATGAGTGACTTTTTTTACCGCTGTCTGCCACATTGTTTTTGACTGGCATTGTTTTCCTTTGCCTCAATTTTGGTTCGCGCTTCTTAGAGACGAACCATTAGAAATAACCGGAGGCGGAGTGAAAACTTTTCGGTGCATGAATTTTTTTTTTAAGCCCACTTGTCTGCAGGATTTTTTTTCCTGAGGCACAAGCTTTGCACGAATTGTTTTTCCTTGCCACACATTTCTTCCTTTGTAACTAATTTACGTAAGATTTATATCATCATATAATGTCCAAGAGAATCACGTATCATATACGATATATGATTTTCATATAACAGAATCAGGTATCATAGTTTACCACTTAGTTCCTTTTTGTCGTGTGTCTGTTCAGTAATCAATCACAGATGATGTTAAAATGTGTTTTGGCGCCAGAGCTGCAGAGATTTTGACGTCTTCTGTGATCTATTGCCGAAAAGACCTGCTCAAGGCACAAAGGAATCTTACTTATTTGTCTAATTCAATGAACAGTACAAAAAAAATTATAATAAAAAAAAAAAAAAAAAAAAAAAAAATAATAATAATAATAATAAAGATCGGCAAACTTGCCTTGTAGCACGCTACCCGTAACAGATTGTAACTGTTACCCAGTTTAGGCATTTTCCCAGTCACCAACGTCGCTCTTCTTTCCTTCTTTTTCTTGATACTTGTAAACAGTTTCTCCAAAACTTTTCTTTCGCCGTGTTCACTCGCGTCTCATAATATACTGTTATTTATTGGTGGAAATTGACATTTCACAACTGAGCCAGAATATCAATAGTTCGTAATAAAAAGCAGTAGCAATTCAATTGATCGAGTATATTTTGTTATTTTGACTACTGTTACAATTTCATTTTAAACCAAAATTACACTGTCAATTGTTTATTGTTGGGAATTTCCATTACACAGTCGAGTCATAATATAGATTGTTATTCCAATATTTAGAAACAGATACACCTCAATGCATCCAATACATTTTGTTAAAGTTTCATATAAAACAAAATTATTATATATACCTCTTACTGTAAGTTACGGACCGAGTTTTTTCCTGTTGATTTATGGCCCAAGCGCGAAGCGCGCGGGCCATGAATTAATGGGAAAAAACGAGGATACGTAACTTACAGTATGGACCGAGTAAACGAGATTAGTAAGATATTTATTATATCTCTGAGGTTAATCCGGCGCGCGGGAAAGAAACTTTTTTATAAGTCAAGCGGGCCGTACTGTAGAATACGGGCCGCAAAATTGACCAATCACAGGGCACGTACTAAGTGAGAGATATAATAAATTACAGTATATTGTTATATAAATGTTATATTTCTTATATTACTTAATGGTCTATCAAAAATATTTTGAAATACATTTTATATCTCAAGAGAGAGATTTTATAGTATAATTATTTGTGATATGCAATATTTAACAATTATAGGTGAATAGTGTTGGATATTTACCGAGCCACGAAGCGGTGGGGTAAATATCCACCACTTTCACCGACACAGAGGTGAATAATTGTTTTAGTATATACCACAAAAGCTGAATAATTAGCGGACCAAAACATTACTTTATGTGTGACATTATAACGACAAGCGGTCAGAAGTTTTAAAATCTAGCCCTCCGGCTGCTCGGAGGTGAATAGTACTTGCTAATCACCTCCGAGTTAACCAATCGGAGCGCGCGAAAAGCACTATTCACTTGTGTGGTATATACTAACAGTGGTAATTATGACTGTGTAAAAAGCAAGCCATTTATACTATTTATGTTTTGTTGTATGAAGAAATATCAAACAATTGTTTTCAAATAAAAGTATTGAAGGACAAATTAAGAATTTCAATTATCTTTCTCTTTAGGCATTGTTTTATGTTACCTTTCCCCCTTATCCCATACTCTTAATAACCTTAAGTGCTATGCATCTCGCTTCCTGTGTAAGAATTTTTTTTTTACGTATCACCGCGCGCAGGAGTTTTTTTTTCACAAGTTTCCCTTGCAGGAACTTTTTTTGGGGAAATGTCACCAGCCCCCCCCCCCCCCTCCGGTTATTTCTAATGGTCCGTCCCTTAGATATCTACAAAAACAAAACAAAAAACAAACAAACCGATCAAGGCGTACATGTCTACATCTCCAAGAACAAGAGAAACCGAAGTTTCGGTTGTTAATTTCGACATTTTCAGGTACGCACGTGCGTCCGCTTACATTAAAGTGCTACTATGATCAGAAATTAAATCACTCGTCCTTTTTCTTCAAATTTCGAAAGTGCGTTTGCTTAAAAACCGACTCGCGAAATTTCAAGCCTTCATTTGGAGAAGTCAATGTTTTATTTTGACTGAAATATTTCTATTTAGTGATCCGCCATTACTAACTTCAAAATCTTGAGAGAACTGGAATGAGGGCAAAATGACGTAGAAAGCTCACAAGAGTAAGAATGCATTGTGTGTAAACCCAGCTGATTTAGTATGCAGCACGGGAATTTTGTGCTATCAGACTTTCAAACTCGTGTTTTGCATACTTAATAAGCTCCATTCACAAATACTCTTTGTCTTTGGCCATCGTAGCTTAACAAGAAATAAAACACAAACTGCGGTGATGAACATGACAATAGAACGCATTGTTGGAAAACAAAAATAAAACTATATCGTTTAACTTGACGTTTCGTAT
>JAEMWC010000166.1:1087500-1102500 GCA_016490735.1 Pachyseris speciosa | reverse complement strand
TCGCCAGCATTTTACAAGTTGAACGAAATTGGAATAATCGCGAAAGAGTTAAAATAACGAGAAGTTACATTTTGAAATGACGTTTTTGTGGCCGTCGCCCGGTCACCGTTGTCGTTGCTCAGTCTCTATTTATAAAAGCTGTTTGCACGTCGGTTTTGCTTTGGTCGTTTTTACCAGAATGCAATGCGCAAGCTACTAAAAATGCACTACGCAACCTACCAGAACACACTTCACAAGCTTCCAGCCATAAGGAGCGTCGTGTATTTCGTCTGGTAAGTTTGTAAAAATTGCTTTTGGCGATAGCAAACCCGTTTGGGCAGCTCGTTCAGCTCTTAAAGAAGCGATTAGCCCTTTACGGATGTCATAGCAAATATTTAATGCGGTAAATGACAAACTTTGAATAGGAACTCGATAAACGCACACACAACTTCTTCTTCAATGTGCCATAACAACATTCATGGCATTAGAACCTTGCAAACAAGCCTCTACAGAGACAAGTAAACTTGCCCTGTCCTGGCGAGTTTGAAAATATTGTCTATTAAGGTAATCAATTTGCCCTTTCACAAACATACTCACATTGCGCTGCGCTGATTTTGACTACCCTGTTGTGCAAAAGGTATCTTTTCTGAGTCCAGAGTGGAAGGAAAGATTCTCGGCTTATCTTTCTTTCATCTTCGCTGCGAAAATACGGTTAAGAATGCGCCCTTTGTGCCCTGATCTTTGATGAATAAAATTCATTGATGAAAATGGTTAACTCTATTGTTAGTAATCAGATATAGTTGCAAAGTTCAAGATTGTTCTCAGTGATGCAGTAAGCACCTGATATTCAACTGGCGCTGTATTCATCAAAAGCCGACAATAAAAGATAACGCAGCTTCAGTGGAATAAAATGAAATATTTGCAATGAAATGTCCTAGTGAAAAAATGTTTGCATTGCCAGGGTGCGTTGCAAAATAACTTGTACAGTTAGTCCAAAATATCATTAACTAATTAATGCAGATTTCGTGGCACGATCTTTCATGCGTACCAAGAATTGACAGTCTTGTCACGTTGAGGGCGTTCTCTAAAGGTACATGTAGTGTTGTTTGTCTTCGCGCTCTAAACTTTCGTTAAGTTCAGTCTTATTACCCGGGCTGCGCGCGTCTCGCGCGGCGCCCGGTCATAAACTACCGACGGCTCTTCTTTTTCGTCGTCGAGTATCATCCACAAATGGCACTTCCGGCGTTTCTGCGCAAGCGCTAACTATTTTTAACAACAGTGATGCGTGTTGTCACGTATGGGAAAATGTCGATTCATCTTGTGACTTTTGAAGTCTGAAAAAAACAATATGTTAAGAGAAGTGTCTATGCGAATGTTTGGAAGTTCAACGGCGAGAAGAAAGTTTTTAACATGAGTAAAATTAACGGCAGATGGACTGCCGTGTTTCCCCGTGTCTGCTTCAGTAGACAGCGAGTAGTCTCTAATTTTGGCGACGGATTGTGGGGGCACGTGCGCGCGCGAAGTTGCGAGGAGACGCGACGCGAGGGGAGCGCCAAATATTAGAGACTACAGACAAAGGGAGTTTGACCTTTCACGGCCGAGTGATTCGAGTGTAAATCTCATATCAACAGCAAGAATGATGCCTGTTGTCACGTATCGGAAAACGTCGATTCACCTTGTGTTTTTGAAGTCTGAACAACTAATATGTTAAGACAAGTGTCTATACGAATGTTTGCAAGTTCAACAGCGAGAAGAAAACTTTTAACATGACCAAAATTTAACTCCAGATGGACTGCCGTGTTCCCGTATCCGCTCCATTGAGATGTACATTTTGTTGAATAACTCAAGTACGGGATATCACACACCCCTGAGACTTTGACAGGTAGTTTAATTACTATTTTGCCACAATATCTCAATTTCTGGACTTTCAGAATTTTTGAATGATAAGCGATTATATTTTACAAATGTACTAGCGTCCCTTGAAACTGTCCAGAAACGTTCCTTTCTTGTGTTTCAAATGATCCTGGATTGACGTATTTGTAAACAGTTTCACTCTGCTAATTAATTTTCTACTCAATTTCACCGAGACTCCATTCACATTTATGCGAAAAAATCCAACATCGTTCGATAAGCGTTTCCTTTCTCAAACAATTATCCATCGAAGCGAAAACAAGTGTGCTTAGTTTTTTTTTTTTTTGGAATCAATACACTATTTTTATCATCTTGCATAACGATAAACCTCTATGGCCTAAAGGTTATTGTTCCTGCCTGTGACGCAGCTAACCCGGGTTCGATGTCTTTTAGTGGTATATATCACGGGCTTTATTCTTTCTGTTTCTCTTTTTCTTGTTACCCGGGCTGCGCGCGTCTCGCGCGGCGCCCGGGTCATAAACTACCGACGGTTCTTCTTTTTCGTCGTCGAGTATCATCCACAAATGGCACTTCCGGCGTTTCTGCGCAAGCGCTAACTATTTTTAACAACAGTGATGCGTGTTGTCACGTATGGGAAAATGTCGATTCATCTTGTGGCTTTTGAAGTCTGAACAAACAATATGTTAAGAGAAGTGTCTATGCGAATGTTTGGAAGTTCAACGGCGAGAAGAAAGTTTTTAACATGAGTAAAATTAACGGCAGATGGACTGCCGTGTTTCCCCGTGTCTGCTTCAGTAGACAGCGAGTAGTCTCTAATTTTGGCGACGGATTGTGGGGGCACGTGCGCGCGTGAAGTTGCGAGGAGACGCGACGCGAGGGGAGCGCCAAATATTAGAGACTACAGACAAAGGGAGTTTGACCTTTCACGGCCGAGTGATTCGAGTGTAAATCTCATATCAACAGCAAGAATGATGCCTGTTGTCACGTATCGGAAAACGTCGATTCACCTTGTGTCTTTGAAGTCTGAACGACTAATATGTTAAGACAAGTTGTCTATACGAATGTTTGCAAGTTCAACAGCGAGAGGAAAGCTTTTAACATGACCAAAATTTAACTCCAGATGGACTGCCGTGTTCCCGTATCCGCTCTATGAGATGTACATTTTGTTGAATAACTCAAGTACGGGATATCACACACCCCTGAGACTTTATTTTTTCTGTTTCTCTTTTTCTTGTTCTTTTAGAAATATTTTTTACAAGTGTTATAATTATTGTGCTCAATGGTTGAGCTGTATTTTAGAGGAATATATGTTGATAGGGGTCTAAAGAAATAGACTCCAACACAAGCTAAACACAATGCGTCCGATGTAAGAAAGACAGACTTCCCTCTATTCTTTTGTTTAGCACTAAGTTAGGGATACAATACTGTTTTTTGCAAGCCCGGGTTTAGGCTAATTATAGCCTCTTGTTTTTAAAAGGAGGGTTACAGGGCCCGCGCAGCAAGTTTGCAACTGGGGGTGGCTCCGAAGGCGTTAACGTGAGTCAACTGGAGGGATCAGGGGACATGCTCTCCCGAAAAAGTTTTAAATTTAAGTCCTCTGAAATGGCTAAAAATGCATTTAAAACTATCATGGTGTGGTGAAACTTGTATATTTTCAGCAACCAAAAAGAGGAGTTTTAAGATAAGAATAATCAGTTTTCGGTAAAACGTTTGCATCATCTTTTTTAAAAGAAGCGTTCATTTGCAAGCTTCTTATAAGGCAACCTCCAGGGGGCGGGAAGAGGAGAGACCCTGGGAACGAGGTTGCTTATAATAATAATATAATATATCACATTTATATTGCGCATTTTATAAGGTGCTAGTCAATGATACTTTGTAAAAAGTAAAAAGCCCCGGCTCTTATACTTAAATTAACTATCATTTTGTCGACTTTCATGAAAGGATGGTCTTTTAACTTACCGAGAACTTTCAACTTACAATACAATCCGGACAAAAGGTTAGTTTCTGAAAGAAAACATGTTGCGGACCAGCTTTCAGCTCTGCTGCTCAATCAACCGAAACAGAAACAATGATAATACACCCCTGCGGCTTGTCTTTTTCTTTCGTATGTTTAACTTGAAAATGCTGAAGAAGGCTGCTGCGTGGGATCCAAACAACATCCTATATGCGAATAGCCTGTTCCAGGCGTTCAGATAGTAAACAAGGCGCGAAAAAAAAAAAAACACAAAACAAAACAGAACAAAACAAAAACCGGCAGAGCGAGGCGAAAATAAAGCTGCGAAAAATGTAGGGAGGCTGGGATGGGCGGCGGGAAGGAACGCCTGTAAAACTTTCTTTTAAAAAGTCTTTCCGCCCACTTGGCCAGTTGATTGACAACCCAAAACCACAAACCACCTCAGCGTGAAAAAGAAAAAGATATTCTGATCTGGCAAGCTGCAAATAGCCGCGTAAAGGTCTCCTTTCAGCAGAGGGGGGAAGCTTTTCTTGTCACAAGGGCGATTTTGGATGTGAACACCGCACGAAGCGTTCAAGCCACGCGAGAAATAACCGACCAACAATCGATATTTCGATCAAATGAAGTCACAGTCAGGTTAAGGTTGGATGATTACAATATTCAAATTAAATTTTAAATTCTGAAACGAATAAATATATTTATACAATGCAGTCCGTTCGCAATTGAACAAAATTATTCTCGAATAATAGGCAGCACGCGTTGAGTATTTTGACCGCAAAAGTGCTGGGGAAACAAAGTTACTATCGTTTCTCCTTTATACAGGTGTTCTTTGGGAGGATCTCGAAAACGTCTCTGCCAGCGACAAAATTCTCCAAGCAATCTACCTGCCCTTCCCGAAGCAAAACAATGTGCGGAAGGTTCTTCAGCACGTTGTTTACCACCATTTTAAACTTTAGCGTTTCTTATCGACCTTTGTGTTGACAGCAACTGCCAAAACTGACCAATCAGAGGGTATACCAGGTTACCAGGTAAAACCTTTTTAAAGAAAGTTTTACAGGCGTTTCTTCCCGCCGCCCGTCCCAAGCCCCCCTCCATTTTTCGCCGCTTTATTTTCGCCTCGCTCTGCGCGCCGGTACTATCGCGCCCCGTTTCTATCTGAACGCCTGGAAAAGGTTATATGCGAAAATACGCCGTATTTAAGAATGTGCTCCTCGTGCCCCGATATTTGATGTATAAATTCCTTCATTATAATATGTCCCATTCGTAACGTTCAGGAAACTGAAAAGAATAGCTAGCCTTCGAAATTATTTCTGAGGGCGGGCGCTGATTTCCTAAGGGCTAGTTGCGATAGAAATTTTCTTAGTATACCTCTTGAGCTTCAGCTAATATTTCTAATATCCCTTTTTATGGTTTGGCTTTAGAAATGGGCCTGACGGCGGACGAAGTCTATGAGAAAATCGGCAGTTTTGGGCGTTACCAGCTCATTATACTTGTCATTTTCAACATCATCGAATGGTTTTGGTTCGGATGGCCCGTCTTACTTATGACATTTATTGCCGCCGAACCAAAATGGCGCTGTGTTGGTAGTCAAAGCAACAGCATTAACAGCAGTATCAGTATCAACAGCAATGGCAGTATCAGCACGAACAGCAGTTTCAGCAACAGCAGTGGTGTAAATGGTAGCACTAACAGCAACAGTGTCTTCTGTCCGCTGAGTGAAGGCATTGGACCTGGGCACAAAAACTACAGCTTGCGGTGTAACATTCCGAGAGACTCATGGGAATTCCTAGACGATTTCACCTCCGTAGTCACGCAGGTAAATCCAGAAAGGGGAGAGTTTCAAGTGGGTGGGGCGAAATCGTGAACATTAATTAACAAAAAAGACACAAAATATCAACCATGGAAATAAAATAGCTGCGGAAATGCAAGCTTTCATTTTCAGGCAATTAAATCAACAACAGCGTCAAAAAGGTGGCCAACGTCACCTGCCCCTAACACTCTCCCACAGACGGCAAGGTATAAGGACGGTACGTGCGCGCATGCCCACTGTGTAAATAAGGTGCAAAAAATTCATCCAGAAACGTACTAACTGCGAATAAAACTTCTTCCCCTTAATTACAGTCTCGTAGAAAAAAGCAGTCGTTGGTTTGGCACGATTCCAGAGAACTATTGGGGTGCTTTGCGGCTGACGTAAGAACGTTATTCGCTATACACCGTAAATGAGCCTGCTGTCATGTGACACATTCGTCAGCGGGGACAATGTTCTCCAGACAGTCATTTCAGCAACTAAAAAGCTATTTTTTTCATTCTGTAAAGTTTAACGGTAGAATTTGAAATTTTCTTCTCACTGCTTCGTGTAACTCTTGAACAAAAAGTGATGGGAAGATTACGCCCAGAATCCAAGTTCACAGTAATAATTCGAAATCCCTTTTGAGGCGCAGTGAACAACGTTTCCAGGGCCTTTCCCTTGGAGACTTGGACGAAAAACGCCCCGGCAACGAGGTTGGGAGTGCAATCCGACTCCCAGTTGTTTGGAGTGATTTTCAAAAGGGATAATGGCAACAGATATAAATGGCATCATTTGTGATTTTTTTCCATTATAGTTTGATCTGGTCTGCGACAAAGCCATCTATGGAACGATATCCTCTTCTTTGATATTCGCTGGCTGGATCATTGGGGCCATGGTTGTTGGAACATTGGCGGATAAATATGGAAGGAAAATTATGGTCTTTTTATTTGGGACTCTTATTGCCATCTTCAGCCTTTTGTCAGCTTTTCCAAACACTTACTGGCTCTTTGCGCTGTTCCGACTGATTGTTGGGATTTCTATTGGTACGTATCATGATTAGCGATAGAGTACCACACCGAATGTACTATGTTGAGGCATCGAATTCGACTATATTCTTTGATTGCACTCACGTGATGAGACGGCCACGTTGGTGCCAAAACAATAGAAAAATGTAGCTCAAGGTTTGCATAATAATAGAGTCAAATTCCCAAAAGACTTTCTCGCTAGTGTTCTTCCTACCAACATGGCCGCCGTGACGTCAGGTACAATCAAAGAATAGGCAGTTAGCCAAACCACATCCCCAGTTATCACGGAAAAAGAACAAACAAACAAATAAACAGCTTTCGATCAGGCACTATTTTTGTTTCGGTAAAGGCGAAACGAAAAGTTAAGTTAGCGCCGACTTAAAAGAAGTAGGACATAAGAGCGATGCTACAATTTCATGCGCCTAATCGCAGGTTAATATAAGCCTCTCTGAAAAATAAAGCAGCAAAACGCGGTCGACAGGCCTCGAATCAATTTACGGTGACCAACTTCCCATATCATCGCAGTTGGTAGAAACCAGACATTGATTGAGAGTAAAAATACGTTCCTTTGAGAAAGGAATAAAAAGTGTTTTGAAATTCACTCCGTCAGGTATCGAACATTTTTGTTTCAGTTTGGGATAAAACGTTTCACCTTTGTTTAGTTTCTCCCATACCTCGACATCCGTTATATTTTTTCAGGTGGTGCTGGAATGAGTGGCTTCGTACTAATTGCCGAACTTGTGGGTCCTCGGCACAGAAGTCTCATGGGAACGTCCCTATGGTACTGCTGGACTCTGTCCCTCATCGCTTTGGCGGGAGTCGCGTATCTTGTCAGGAACTGGAGAACTCTGTGCATAGTAACGGGAGCACCGGCGATAGCAGTGGCTGGCTTCTGGTTGTAAGTATCCATGCAGACAGTGGTGGCATCACTTTGTATTGCCCTTCAATCGATTTTCTTGAACTTTGCATCTATTGTGTAATTTTTGTTGTAATCAATCAATCAATCAATCAATCAGTCAATCAGTCATCCAGTCAACCAACCAATCAATCAACCAATCAATCAATGAGGCGAAAGTTGGTCACAGGGACCAATGAAAGTCGTTCATCACATTGACGTATGGCATACAAACAGGATTGACTAATATATACCTAATTGAAGAAACGTTGTCTGGAGAAGAGTACAACCTTAAACCACCCATTGATTTTCTGGGAAATTTCTGAACTATTTACCTATTTGCGTTTTAAGAGCTGTTTATTTTCATTGAAGATTAGCATGCCCAAAGCGTACTCCGAACACTTGCGTTTATAAGCCGTGTGGTTGCATTTCTTTATGTATGTAGCTTATGAAGAAGTTGTAAACTACATCCCCTACTGTCCTTTGTTCGTCTGCTAGGCTGCGTTCAAAAAAGAGTGCACAGTATCCATTTGTTTTTCCAAATATTTCTGTCCCACGAGCTGGCCGCAGTTCCATGGGGAAACACTATTGTCGCCCTCCCATAATGCCAAATGATACTTCACAAATTAATGTGATCAAGTAAGCTGAAGCCACTCTAAGGGCACTAAGGCCACAAGGTAGCGGGCATTACCCCTTAAATCTACCAAAGCAAAGATTGAGCCCAGGCATTAGCAGCCATGGACAGCTGTTTCGGCCTTGTTAGGCCTCATGAGCATGGCATAGCTAATGCTCAGGCCCAAGTACCCACATATCAATAAAACAAGCAATGAGAACGTAAAGCTTGTGAACTCTTCACCCTAGACCAACGCAGCAGCTCAAAATAGTTCCAAGTAGTTTTCTAACTCTATCCAAGAATTAAACATTAGATATACATCAGTTTAAAAAGGAATTAAATTATCTTCGAAACCCATTCAAACATATAGTAACTGGTTGCAACAGAACCCCCATTTTAATTTGTAAGCAATGTATCCACGACTTCTTCACAATTGTACTTTGATTTCGCCTTCTTTTTAAACCAAATCGTGCTTTTTACAGGCTGCAAAAGCCATCACCTGTCACACGACCGAGCTGGTAAAGGGCGTGGGTCTATTCCTGATTTCACTTCACAAACTGATTTGCATCGCATACAAAGTGCTCAGTTTGTGACGTCAAATCAGGAATAGACCCACGCCCCTTACTTGCTCGGTCGCGCGTGTACTAAATGATGCCCACAACTGGAAATGAGGGCCAAATGTTTTTGGAATGGGTGCAAAATTTTATATTAGCAAAAAAAAAATTATATATTTTGGGGTTAGGTGCACTTTAAACTTTTACACACGAACATTAATAATCTCGTTCCTTTCAGTCTTAGTCCAGAGTCTCTTCGCTGGTTGTTGGTGAAAGGAAAGATGGAGGAGGCAGAGAAGCTCTACAGAAAAATCGCCCGAGTGAATCGCAAACAGTTACCTATGGAAGGACTGGAAATAGACACCGGCACGGACAAAGAAACAAGGCTCGGAGATTTTCGGGATTTGTTCAAATCTCGAAGCCTGATTAAGACAACTCTGATTTCTTGGTTTTGCTGGTAAGTGCTTGATCAATTATTGTTTATACACTGATTGCTAATTATGAATAATTAGTCGGGATCTTGCAGCGGTTGCGACCAATAGCGGCAATGGGCTAATCAACGCGGCTGATCACCTCCCTCAAGAGCCTCTTAAATAAGTCTAAAGCATGAGGCCTTTGGCGCGAATATGGACTGACTATGATGATGATGACGAGACCATTAAGTAAAGTTAATATGAAACAGAGTGTCTCGGAAACCCCATCATCGGAGACGCAGGGACAGGCAGTCGGGATGTGACGAACAATTCACGGGCAAATTCGGGATCAGCTAAAGCTGACAAGTTGGGCAGGAGAGCTGGGGGACAAGAATTAATATTTCAAATTTGACTAACCAATCAACTAACTAACAAATTTGAAATTAATTAATCAAGGAAGAAAAACGGATAAAAGTAGTTGTAACAATAGATTGGGGCTCAATGAGGAGAGAGTATAGCAACATATTTTTTCCTTTGGACTCTTGAGTTGCGTTCCGAACATTTTTTGGTCCAGCTTTAGCCTAACTGCATCTGAAAAGAAATATCTTTAGCCTTACTGTATAAAGCCAGCTTATTTATTCAAAATCCATTTACTATTAATAATTCATGAAGGAAATAGAAAAGAAATTAATATTTAACAAGTGTCTTTATACCTGATATAGACACGGCTAAATTTTGCGTCCGATTTTCTAAGCCAAAATAACCCAAAATCTAAATATTAGCATAAGAATGGATAGATGTACAGTAAAGCTTTTGAAGCCGTTCAATAAATTCGCAATTCATGTTTTATGAAGTCGTCCACTCTTGCCCATTTATCAAACATGGCATTAACAATTATTTTCTTTTTGGGTTAATAAAGGTTAGTCAATGCCATGGTATACTATGGCGTGTTTCTCAGCGCGCCTTCCATTGGAGGAAACATGTACCTAAACTTCTTTCTTACCAGCGTCGTAGAGCTTCCTGCTATCCCAGCAGGCGTATGGATCTACAACAGGTTGGTAACCGTGATCTGCAAAACTAGCTTAAGTTGGGAATAAAAAAAAAGAGATATCTGATCTTATCAGAATTCAGGACGCCTGCCAGTTATGAAACCAACCCAGCTCAATATGCTTCCCTGAGTTAGACTGTGTAGAAGGCACTGAATAAAAATGGTGTGCGATCGAGTTAGAGCTGTGCACCGTTCTAACGTGCGCCAAATCTTTCTCAGGGGTCTATTACGAAAGCCACTAAATAGTACAGCTTTCAACGGCACGTCGAAAGACCTGGCTGAGACTGGGACAATCTCTTACCTCGAGAGTTCATTCCTTTCGCACGGACGTTTGATGAAACGAGCAACTTTGGAAAGATCCGCTGGGTTGACTGGATTTTCAAACTATACAAACGACCGGAAATAAAACAGAAGTCCTACATGGCGCTGAGCTCTAAGTATGAGCAGGTTAACCGGAAGTCCGATATTTCGGATCTCCAGATCTTGAGTCGCTCGTTTCCCAACCGCTGGCCGAAGGGAACGAAGACTCTGGGTATGCGACTGAGACTGGTATGCTGAAAGTAGATTTCAAGTTTAAGTTTCGCTTTCATCATGTCGTATTTTTTTTAAACCATATTGAATATATGATTTTCATATATTCATTCTCATATAACCAGAACTGTGGTGCCAAAAATACATTGGGTTACAAATTGATTAAAACATGTTTGGATTCTTTTGTTTCAACGAGCGAATAAGCAACTGCCTTTCCGAATTAATCATCGTCAAACATTTGGACAGCTTATTGTTCCCTTTCCTTGCATAAGTATTTGTTCTCTACATTGAAAGTTGCAAAAGTCACTTCCGATTACGAAGATGTATTATTTTATACACTAATAATATACATGAAAAAATTTCTCGATTCTGATTGGCTAAGAGAAATGCAGTTTTTAGGAAACAAGATGCAGAAAAAAGGTAATTCAGTGCAAAAAAGGGGTAAACAATAGACGATTCTGATTGGTTAATAAACAAAGGAACTGAAATTGAGCCAATCAAGCGCGGCCTTTGAATGGCGCAAAGTCTGAAGAGCTGCGAGCGACTCTGCGAGCGAAAACAATGGCTGGCGTTTTGAGCAGGTTTTCTTTCGTGACCGCAATAACAGCAGAGAAGCTCTAAAAGAGTTCTAACAAGGAGAAACGGCTGCGAAAAGCACTGTTTTTTAGCTGTCTGGAAACAGTGGTGTCCAGAGAAGGGAATTACCGGCGTAACTGGAATTACGAGTCCGTTGAATTCAACACTTCACTGGAGTGATTTTACACCGAGATAAATAAACAAACAAGGACAAACAAGACGAAGATTACGAACCAGAAAGCCTGAAGGTAATGATTACAGCGCTTGATAGACACTTAGCAAAAAAAGTAGCCTTATAGCTGTAGCCTGTAATTGTTTAGCCGGTTTTTACCGCTAAAAATAAAAAAACACTTTATAAACACTGAGAAAACTGTTGTTTTGATTCACCTGCATTGCGTTGCTTCTGCAAAATTAAGAAGCTATCTCGCAATTTTTTCGTGTATATTATTAATAAGTAATCACATGATTTTTCTCGTGAAATTTGGAATAAATAAGCACTTGTAAATTTTTTCAAAGACCACAATTGCAATCGCCATACTCGTGTTTATTTATTCCAAATTGCACTCGAAATCATGTGATTACCTATACTAATTTAGAGAGCCCTTATATCTTGCATTTTGAGCCCACTCAGGGTGAATGTTTAAACGTACAAATCATGAACAATTTTATTTCATTGCGGAGGTAAAATTGTTCAGGTAGTGATATGTTGTCGAATACTTTATCGTAGGTTTGGACGAAAGAAAGGAGTTATTGTTCCCATGTTGTTAGCCGCTGTCGGTGCTGCGGGCTCAGTGTTGCTAACGACTGACGAATCGAACAAAGGTAACAGATGTGCGCTGTGTATTCAACAATTTCATGATCATGAGACCCGTTTCAGATACGTCCGAGAAAACGTTAGTCCTGCTGTGACCTGGTAGGACAAATTTTGGTCGAAATTTTCAAAAAGGTCCCTTCGCAGTGACGATACTTAGGTATATATTATGAGTAGTGAAGCAGTTGTAAGCAGGGAATAGTGAATTAATTGGTGTAAAATCTTAGATCTAAGATGAGTATCATTAGGTTAAAACTGAATTCTAAAAGCAGGTTTATCAAATGCGGGAACGTCACTCAGAAAAAAACGTTTGATGACTCCACCCTGGATTCATTCGTTATTAAGCGCACGGCAGATTTAGGCTGTTCTTTCAGAATAAATAATGGTGCATTTTAATTCATGGAAATCACAAACGGGGCTATGCAGTCTCAAGGTTTGCTAGTAACGTGAAGTTTTTATACTGCTTCATAACGACGACAGCAAAATATCGCAGACATAATTACTCACCTTACGTTGATGAATTCGATAAAAATCCCTGGGATACTCTTTTAAACAACAAGATCTGGTAATTGCTCAGTCGCAAGTTTCAGATCGAAACAATTTCCTCTCAGCTCCCTGTCATTAACAGTCTTCATCGCACTTAGGCCTATGAGATGAAATCAACACTGGCTCATTTGAGTCCCTGGCATGATGAAATTATCCGGTCTTCCGGCGGCAGATCCAAATTGTTCGAACCGAAATATTGTAATTTTACAGGGGTTTAAACTGCCAAACCACAAGTGACATTAATGTAACCTCCGAACTAACTGCTGTCAGTGTGCTGTTATTATTCAACACATTGTGACAATGTCCAGATATGGTCATGGCGCTCTCAATTTTCGTCATGCGCACTCAACAGATATCCTGCGATATACGTAATCATTATATTGTGTGTCACTCGGTGAAAACTGGCGGGTTTACAGTTTTTTTTTTTTTACAATAAACGCAGAAAATTGTGCTTTGTAATTAATGTGTTGAATAATAAAACAATTATCCTGTTCAATCTTGCGAAATATCGCCTGATTTTAGCCAACTCGGCCTACGGCCTCGTCGGAGAAAGTGCTGCCTTTGTAATGACATCTGCAAATGGTTACACTTTCTAGCCTTCTCGGATAAGGAGGGTAAACCGTAGGCCCCGTCTCATAACTCTTCATATTTGATTCTGTGGGACGTTAAAGAACCCACACACTGTTCGAAAAGAGTAGGGACGTAGTTTCCGGTGTGGTGGTGTATCTTTCATCTGATGGTTGGGTTGGTAAATGCTCGGAGATATCAGCTATAGAAGCTACTCTAAAATCCGAGGGTAAATTAAGTATATGTATTTATGTATGTATATATGTCGGCTAAGTATCAGGAGATATTCCGCGCTATTTTGCACGATGACTTACTGTTAGTTATTTGTACCTTTTTTCAGGGTTTCTTGCTGGAAAGATCATACTTTCAATGGTCTGGGCGAAATTCTGGATCATGATTTCATTTGACGGAGTTTACATTTACTCATCTGAGTTATTTCCCACAGTGGTCAGGTAGACGGGCATGCAGGCCTACTTGCATAATACAATTAAGTGGGTTATCAGCACACATTGGCTGATTTTGAACTTTCAACGCATTTAAAGTCTGTTACTTTTATAACATATTTTTTGCTTCTTGTTAGGAATGTTGGTATGAGTTCGTCCACAAGCGCTGCTAGAATTGGCTCGTTTCTTTCTCCATACGTCGTTTTCTTGGTAAGAAACGTTCACCATATCCTGTTTATTTAGTTTCGTGAGCTTTCATGTGTTGTTCGGTAAATTCTGGTCCCCATCCTGCCCCTCTCTCCCCTCCAAAAAATAGCGTTTTTTATAAAACACGTGGCAAATAAGAACAATTACAACACTTCGTCACCAGAAGATCGGTGCAAGGAAATCGCAAGCTAAATTGAACGCGCAATTTAATAGTGCACTGAGCAAAACTGTGCGCACATATGTCACCGCGTACCCTGTAGGTGTTCCCAACCGTAGTCAGTGGAAACACGCTCGTCAATATGCTTATGCGGCTAAATCTCCAACTTTAAACAAGCCTTAACTAAACACCACGAAAAACCGCCCCCCCCTCCTTGAACTGGCCAGTGACGATACCCGTTGATTTTGAAAAGAGAAACAAGAGGCTTTATGTGTTTTGAGGGGATGAACACTCGAAATGAGTTTTCAGTTCGGTTGCGATGTTTCATTATGAAAAATCAAAAGACCAAACAGAAAAAGAAGAAGGAAAACCAAACCAACAACAATACTTCCACAAACAAAATGCCAAAGGACAATACCGTTTTGTAAAATACCAGGCTTGCGTTGGTGTATACATATGAATCTATCTGTATGGTGCAAAACAGGTCTATGACCTGCACATAAGTCAGAGGAAACACGTTTAGAAATTCTGCTAATTCAGTCAGAATGTATCCCAACTCATAAAGGTTAATGCAGAGATTCTGTTTTTCGTAGCAACGAGTGCATCCTCTTCTCCCGTATGGAATCATGGGAATTGTGTCTGTGATTGCCGCACTCCTCTGCATTCTACTGCCTGAGACCCGCTTCAAACCGACACTGGAAAATATTAACCAGGCAACAAGTAATGTTAACGCTGCAAAGGAGTTAGAAGCTGGTTCTCCGGGTCATGAGGAAAAGAAGGCACTAGTCCCAGATTCGTCTACTTCACCAATGTAAAGGAAGTTATAGCAATTGGCTAATTATAACCGTAAGGTCTCTCTAATGGTTTAGTATTAATCGGAAAATAATAATCCCCGGTGCACTAGAATATGTAGCCATAATTCGACGTATGTTTTCAACAATTTCAATAAAATTGTTTTATGCACTGCTCAAATGTTCTAATGCGCTTTTGCTTTGAATTTTAGCTAAGTTAACGGTTTGT